>OX335785.1:15137794-15365294 GCA_946896805.1 Scutellaria galericulata
ATATATGATATGATATCAAAATATCAAAACGATATAAAATCATGAAAATAAATTGGAATGATATCAAATGAAAAATATTTATCGAAAATTATTTAATAATTACAAAACTTATTTAATATAGGGTTAAGGAAAAATATTTAACGAAAATTATTGGATAATATAACGTAAATTATTTGATAATTAGCGAAAATTGTTTCATACTTTAACAAAAATTTGATAATTGATAATTTAACAAAAATTAATTGATAATTAATTTAACAAATTAATTATTTTCATACTTTAACGAAAACTAATTTAACCAAAATTAATTGATAATTTAACAAAAATATTTTCATACTTTAACGAAAACTATTTGATACTTTTAAGAAAATAATTTGATAATTTAACGAATATTTTGTAATAATATAACAAAAATTATTTAATATTATAACGAAAAATAATTAATTGTCATTCAACACATAAAAACAAAGGTTTAACGAAACAAACCATTCACGAAACAATATCTATTTTGTTCGTTAAACCCTATAATTTACAAGGTTTAACGAACAATTCATCAATTAAAATAAATGATCAAGATCGATTGAGATGCTCTTAACGAATTATATATGTTCATTTATATATGCTCTTAACGAACAATTCATCAATTATATATGTAGTGTAGTGTGAAAAGGAGAAAGCTAGCAAATCAACCAAATCTTAAAATTTGACTTTTTTTTCTTTGTTTTTAAAATAAAAATAAAACACTAAAATAAATTTGTAGTTAACGAAAAATTAGGGTAGGAATTAAAAGTAGGGGTTTAATTTTCGTTAAACCCTAAAAAATAAGGGTTTAACGAAAATTAAACCTATGGACAATATTTTCGTTAAACCCTAATTTTTTTGGGTTTAACAAAAATTATGGTATAATTTATAATTTTCGTTAAACCCCTAAACGTAGGGTTTAACGAATAAGTGTAATATTTGATAATTTAACAAAATTATTTGAACATTAGAAAATTATTTAATAATATAACAAAAATAATTTAAATTACGGAAATAATTTTTGGATTTCACGAAAAATATTTGATAATTTTAATACGAAATTTATTTAATAATGAACGAAATTATTTTATGGTTTCACTCTAATTTTTGATAATAACGAAAATTATTTGATAATTTAACAAAAATTATTTAATAATATAACGAAAATTAATTAATTACTATATTACTATAACGGATAAATTTATTACTAAATTACTATATTTATTTTCAATTTTGATATGTTGATATTATATTAATTCATCTTAATAAAAAAAAATTTAAAAAGGCATTTCATAAATCCGTGTCAATTAATGTTTAGAGTTTAACGAAAATATAGTATTATTGTACTTGATAATTATTTAATTAATTTAATAATATAACAGGATTGAATTAATATTCGTTAAACCCCAAAATAATAGGGTTTAATGAAAATATACCATAAACTTCGTTAAACCCTAAAAATTAAGGGTTTAACGAAAATTATGGTTTATTTTCGTTAAACCCTTAATTTTCAGGATTTAACGAAATTTTTAATATATTGTATATATTAAAGTCTGCTAATCCGTACCGACGCTTAACAGATTCTCTGCACCATCTCTGAAAAAATGTACTTTTGGGTATTTGGGGATAATATTAAAGTTTTGTGGGTATATTTGTATAAGTGCTTTATACTTTTGGGTATTTTGGGCTATTTTCTCTATTTTGAATCATAAATTTGAAGTTTCCCATTTTCTCTCAATCTCAAATTCTATCTTTTTTTACATTTTGATATTCTCTCTTTTCTTACATAATTTATATTCTATCATTTGTTATTATGGATCCAAACAATCCAAATTATTTTACTTACTCCCAAAATTTTCCAAACTTCAAAAATTTTATGAATTCTGAAGATTATCAAAACTCTCAATATCATCAGAATTCTCAATTTTCTCCAAATCCCAATCAAGTTCTTATCACCGAACAAGTTCAACCATCACAAAATATTTCCCGAAATTTGTTCCAAAATGTTCAACAAACAAACATCTCTCAAAAGGTTAGTTGGTGTGTGAAAGAAGATGTTGCTCTCATGTCATCTTGGTGTTTCATCAGTGAAGATAAAGTGCATGGAAAAAATAAAAAAGGTGCCTCTATATGGGGACGAGTGCATACAATGTTTCTTGAAGCTCGAGCAGAAAATCCTGAAGATATCAAGGAAAGAAATGTGGATTCACTCAAAGGTCGTTTCAAACGACTTAATGAAAATGGAAACAAGTGGCTTGCATTTTCAATACTCTACCGAACGCATTGCAAACATCTCCACTTATATGAGAGACAGAGAACAACTTCGCAATAGAGATGCTCATAACGCTCTAAAAATGACTTGATTGAGCATATATGGCAAAAATTTGGCAATGATAATTAAATATATAATTTCTATCTTCTATAGTTCTATGTTTGTAATTTCATATTTCATGCATTTTTTTCGGTTTTTTATTCCACCTATTGTGAGTTTAATTTAGTTATTGAGTTTGTTGTTATTTTAAGTGTATGAGAAAAATATTTTCCTTATTATAAAAAAATTATATCAAAAAAGATTTTAATCTATGCAAATATTATATTTTTAAATATAATTAAAAAAATCCAAAATAATATATTTTTAATTATTTTGGGTTTTTCGATTATTTAATTTATGTGAAAAAATCATTTTATGTTGTGTTTGTAGATGAAAGAGAAATAATATTTTATTAAAAAGTTGGGTTGTATTAGGTTGTTGATGAAGTATAAAAAATTTGGAATTGGGTTGGGTTGTAGGTTGTATATATGGATGAGAGAGAAATTAATATTTTATTGAGAGGTTGGATTGTGAGAGGTTGTTGATGAAGATAGTTTAAGACGCATCACTAAACTTGTGTACTGAGTTAGTACGAATTAATCGTCATATCAATAAACATTATATTATATGAAGATGTTGCCTTTTAAGATAAAAACTTTTGATCATTTTACCTTATGCTTTATCCAATGTGTTATGTTTTAGAGAATAATTGAAGCATAAATTGCAAATGAGTGACACTTATGTGCCTGGGGGCACGAATCTAAGATTCATGCCCCCAACCCGCTCCAAATCCATATACATTATATTTTCATTTTTTTATTTTTTTAGTTTTTTCTTCTCTATGTGTGTGCTCTTCTTCTTCTTCTTCTTCTTCTTCTTCTTCTCTTTCTATCTATGCGTGTGTAGGATATCTTCATCTTCAATTTTATTGTTCTCATTTGATTCTCTTCTTCTTCTTCTTCTTCTTCTTCTTCTTCTTCTTCTTACATCGTCATCTTCTCTATTAGTTTCCTCCTTATTCCAATAATGATTTGTGTATGTGTTTTTTCTTTCTTATCCTCTTATTTTTCTTTCTCATATTTGTTGATTTAAATGATTGATTTCAATTACAATTCGGTTAGAATAGAGAACAATCATAATCTAAGTTTGGTACATGTTTATTTGCAGTAATATGAATTATTTGCAGAAAATTTGAGGAAGAAGATGATAAAAATCGACTATTTGAAATTTTAAAATTTGAAACTCACTCTACAGTACATAGGTACCTTAAGAGTATACAAGTGATACCTAAATAGTATATAAGTGATACCTAAAGAGTATATAAGTGATATCATTCATTAAATGAACAACTAATACCTTATACTATAAATATGTAATACCTTATACTATAAACATTAATATCTTAAAGGTGAATATGTAATGCCTTATACTATAAGCATTAATACCTTAAAGGTAAATATGTAATATCTTAAAGGTGTATATGTAATACCTTATACTATAAGCATTAATACCTTAAAAGTAAAAATGTGATACCTTAAAGGTCCATATGCAATACCTTATACTATAAGTATTAATATTTTAAAGGTAAATATATAATACTTTAAGAGTATACAACAGATACCTTAAGAGTAAACAACTGATACATTAAGAGCATACAAACTAATACTTTCATTGAAAATCTTAAAATTTCAAATGTTTCATCATTTTCTTCCTCAAAATTTATGCAAATCACGATTTCATCATAATTTTCGTCAATTTTTTTACAAATCGTGATTTCATATTGTTTGAAATAATTTATTTTCAATATTTTAAAATTACTCATAAATAAGATGGGGAAAAAATCTCATAAATGACTTCATGGTAATTTGAAGAAGAATAAAAATAAGAAGATAGATAAGAAGAATAAGAAGAAGAATGTACAAAACAAATAAGAAGAATAACATATCGATAAAAAAAAGATTAAGAAGAACAATGAGAAAGAAGAAAAAAAAGAGAAAAAAGAAGAAAACATCACTGTTTCTGCATAATATCTTAAGATAAATGTTGGAATATTTCAGAAGTTATAATGATGAGACAAAACCAGTTTACTTAGGAATGTCAGTACCTAGTTTACATATTGTCTACATGATCATAAGAGAAAAGATCATATAATGGTTTTTCAAAGTGTTAAGGAAAACCAACCTTAGAAGAAGTAAGAATACATCTTCTAAGGGTTAACAAGCTATCGAGAACAACAAGCTAAAAGGAGTATCTGCATTTGGAGCAGATAAGATGCTACAACAAGAAGACAGCAAGCTGAAGGAAATAACATGCTAAAAGCTGCATAACGAAAACAGAGAGCTGCAAGCAGAAAGCTACCAGCAGAGTACACAAAGCAATAGGCCGAATAAAGCAGCAAGCCAAAGGAAGCAGTAAGTTGAAGACAGCAAGAAGCAGCATCAGAAAGATCATGCAATATGAAGAAGATCAAAGCTAACTGACATCAAGCAGTCATTGCATGAACTTTAGCCATGGACCCATACCAACTTGACAAGTCTACAGGAATGTTAGAGAGGTTTGGAGCAAATAGTAGACGCATTAAATGCTCATGTCAGGAGCAACTCAGATGCATTTAATGCGACCACGAAGAAAGATCTTGAGATCTTTGTTTATATTCAAAAAGGAGAATGATCTCTCTTCAACGGATACTTCTCAACGGATACATTCTCAAGATCTATAAATAGAAGGTGTGGCTGACTGGAGAAAGTGTTGGACATGCTGCACAGAGTCGAGAGAATATTCAAAGATATCATGTCCAGCCACTCAACCTTCTAGGATCAGTCTATCTCAGCAATGGAGCTTTCATGTTCAAGACTGATCCATGTTCGCCACAGTTGAAGAAAATCTTTTTATCTTTTAACCATTTGTGATGTGTGCGCTAGGTTGTTTTAGGTGTACTTAGTTGAGAGGATAGTATCCTTGCTAAATTTAGTAGTCTAGAGATAGGCTACTTGCCCTTTGTAGGTTGTGGCCTTCGACTAGAGTCTGGGATTCTAGTGGTCTAGAGATAGGCTACTTGCCCTTTGTAGGTTGTGGCCTTCGACTAGAGTCTGGGATTCTAGTGGGCGTAGCTTGTTAGGAAGAGGTTTGTAAAACGAGACTTGTAATTCGAACTGACCTAACAAAGTTCTTTCTTGTGAAGAAGTAGAGTGGACGTAGAAGACTTACACCACTTTCGAACCACTATAAACCATAAGTGTTTATTGCTTTGATTTACTTACTGCATTGTGCTTATCTTGTTATATCTTGTTGTCTACATATCATAAGCATCTTGCATAGAAGAGTTTATAAAGAGCGTACTTATAAAAGAAAGCTGATTTTCCAAAGAGAAATCCTATCGTGTTTTATCCGCTGCGTACTAAGAAAGCTGGTCAGAAACCCGAATCAGCATACTGTCGGGTTTCTGATCAAGTCAGGTTGTTGTTTTCTTTAAGAATCAGGAACCTGCATCTCTGATAGTTTTGAAAATCGAAAAAATCGATATAGGTTCATTCAACCCCCTCTGAACCTCTGACCACTTGGGACCATCAATAAATATGTGATACCTAAAAAATAAATGTGTGATACCTAAAAAGTAAATGTGTGATACCTGAAGAGTAAATGTGTGATACATTCCATATATATAATCAGATTTGCGCGCGGCACACACCAACTATGGTGTGGCCGCGCGTGGACGCGTCTGGGAACGACCCACACGTCGGATTGGGTTAGGGGCACAGATCAAAGATCCGTGCCCTGAGTGCATATAAGTTTTTGCCATTGCAAATACTATAAGAGTATATATATTAACTTAAACTTTAAGATGAGACAATGATTATGGATAGTGACGTAATTTACATCCAGTTTTCATAATTGTTATTTTAACCCTCCTACATAATTAAATCAAATCAAATTAAATTAGAGTCCTAATTAAACAAAGCTCTTTATTAAGGATAGTAACATAATTTAATATTTGTTTTATTTTTCTATTTGATTATAAAAAACAAGAGTCATTTACATTTCAAACTCTTTTTGAAAAAATTACATGTTTTGATTATATTTCTTTTATAATCTTGAACATTTTGAATCTTAAACTAAAATTAGTCTTATATTAATATATATTTAAAGAGCTTTTCAATGATATATTATAAGCATATTTAAAAAAAAAATTATACTATAAATTTAATTTTTTT
The DNA here is from genome assembly GCA_946896805.1 of Scutellaria galericulata. Taxonomy (NCBI): domain Eukaryota; kingdom Viridiplantae; phylum Streptophyta; class Magnoliopsida; order Lamiales; family Lamiaceae; genus Scutellaria; species Scutellaria galericulata. Next base: position 15,144,338 of record OX335785.1, read on the forward strand.
ATTAAAGTATGTTATTATTAGAAATTATGTTAAAAATAAGAAATCCTCCAAAAAAAAAAAATAAGGGCTAAGGCTCAAGCCCAAATGATGGAATAAGTTTTCTAATTCAAATGCCTACATCCCTTCTTTGCCCAAGCTTCAATTAAAATCCAATAGATATAAGGACTTTACTCAAATGAGTTTTTTTTTATAAGTAAAAAATATAAATTTATTAATAAGCAATTGTGGGTACAAGTCGTACCAGATACAACAGCCAACGTCTAAACAAGATTAAGACATGTTACAATTACTCTCTAGCATCTCAGATGAGTATTAATATAATAGTTATAATGTGTGATTGTAACATTATTTGAAACAAAAAATGATTAATATTTTTATTTTTTTCAAAATGTATCATAAATAATGATTAATATATATTTTTTATTTTCCTAAAATGTATGATATGTTTGATGAACCATCACTTTTTTTTTCAAAATTTATCATAAATAATGATTAATATATATATATATATATATATATATATATATTTAAAATGTATGATATTTTTTATGAACCATCACTTTTTTTCAAAATATATCATAAATAATAAAAAAAATTTCTAAAATGTATGATATGTTTGATGAACCATCACGAATTCATGATAACCACAGGATTGTTTCTTCACAAGCTGTCATCCGCTTCTTATCTGTTGTAATTAGAGTGTTATATTTCATATATTTTTGTTATTTATTCTAATTATTAAATAAGCATTTTTTTTTCTTGAGCCAAAATTAAAGTTCTAATTAAAGAAAACTCTCTATATCTAATTTTATTAAAAGTTTATTAGAGTTCTAATTTAATATGAACACATTGTATGTATATATATATATCTCATTCGGTTTGTCTTCAAATTTGTTTAATATTTTTGTGATCAGTGTGAAAATCGTGAGGATTATGCGACAAGAGTTCGAGCAGATTACGACGAGTAATTAAAGATTGACGTTTTAAATTTGAAATCGTGGGTTGTGGAACAAGTATGTATGATTCTTTTTTAAAATATTTGAAATTGCCTAAATTTAGCAATATAGAAAATAATAGGTAGCGTGAAATTACCCTTCAATGTAGTTGATGCATTTTCATCATTGATGTTCTTTTTTCCTACAATACTTGGAGAAGCATTACATAATAAATCAACCTTAGTAGTGACATTATTCAAAAATATTTGAAAATCCAAAATATGAAACAAAATGTTATTTTTGTGAATATTTAACTAATATTAACTCTCTCTTTTTTTAGAAATATAGTCAAAGAAAAGTGGCGATGTCAATTGTTGAGACAAGTGCAATTGATACCGACTCTAAAATTGGTGACAACCATAAGATTTATTTTCATTCTTTGTTAGAATTAAATTTGTTTTATCTTTTTATTTTATCTTCATTTATTACAATTTAACCTTCTTGGATTTAAATTGTAGATCAAACATTTTTTATTTACTTTTATTTGGTTGCGTTTTCATTTTATATTTAATTCTTTTTTGAATGGTATGTACGTTTGAACAACCGACGCCAAATATGAATGGCGTCAAAGGAAACTTGCTAGATAAAAGAGAAGATATGCAAATCTTAATGATGCTAAGAAAAAAAAACTATATAGAACATGTTTTACAAAATCATGAAAAGAGACAATCAACATGTAATTTACAAGTTCAAGCGAATCTAAGTAACTCTGAAGGTATATTTTTTTTAATATTCTTTAAACTTTGTATTAAAGTACATCTTTCATTTAAGATTGAAAATTTTATTTTAATATATTTATCTAATTATGAATTTTAATGTCAGAAGAACATAAACTAAAGAAATACGAAGTTGCATTCACTTTGGAGCAACAAGATTTGAGTATGAGTCTCCCACGTTTTGTTGTGATAATGGAAAATTTAAACTTGCATCTTCAAAAGTTCTAGAGAAATTATACGAACTATCCAGAGAAATTGTACGAACTATACACTTCTCAGTCGGAAGAGTGTTGAATTTCAAAAAAATATACGTTCGTATAATTTCATATTCTCATTCACTTCATTTAGAGTGAAATTGGATAAAGAGCTTGCTTCGGCTCGATGAAGAATTTTCACTTTTTGAGTACTAAGGAATGATTTATCACAATCTTCCAAGTTTGAGTCTTAATGGAAACAAACCAGCTAATTTTCAGTTATATTTTTTTGATACTGAAAATGAAAGTGAGAATAAAATGTGTCTTAATTCACGTGTATCAGAAGAAATTGTACGGAAGTTCACTGAAATACTAGAGGAGAATCCATATGCCAAAATTTTTAGAAGACTAACAAAGTATTCTTCTCTAAATGATGTGCAACTTTGTATTACAAAAGATGTGAGATTAGATCAGCGGGTTTATAATGCATCGACAACAAATCAAGTTGCAGTTATTTGGATTGAGGGAAATAATAATAATGTAGGGTTTGAATGAGATATTATTGTTAGTGCTCATTTTGGGGACCAATATGAAATAATGCATTATTTTGGATGTTATGACCGTTTACAATACCCTCTTCTATTTCCAAGAGGTGAAACGGGATGACACCAAAATATTCATAAGGTTCACATATAAGAATATGTGTGTGAAAAAGAGCAAGGTACATATTTATTTTAATACCATTTATATTTTAAGAAATAAATAACTTTTTTCAAAATTTAATTTTATTGGATTTTTTAATACACATACAATTGTAGCAAATGTACCAAATGTCTTGAATGCTTCTAGACTTACATCAAGATTTACTATAGAGGAAATTATCTCCCAAGAGCAAGAATGTATGTACTACAACATAGTTATTCCTAAAAAATTTGTAAGCATACTATTTTTTTTAATAGTGATAAATTTAAGGAACTTATCATTAAACACTCTAATATTATAAGTGAAACTGTTTTACAAATGTGGTGTTTCTAATTAGTATTGAAGTTGAAGGGATGTCAACGTCTGTATTTTTTGTGATAATTAATCCCTCTAAAAAGGGCTCTATATATTGTTTGCAGATTTAGTTAAAATTTCTAGAATCATTATATTTAAGAAAAAAAACTCAAATAATGTGTAAATCATATAAAAATTATCGCATTAAATTATAATACAAAAGTGGAATGTGGAAGATTGAGCGCAGTAACTGAAGCCATAGAAAAGATGGAATTCGTGGAGATAAAAGATGAGAAAATAAACAATACAACCACAACAGTTAACAGTGGCCAACACACTAGATGATGAACTGAAGAAAAAAAGAAGAAGAATTACAAAGAAAAAAAATAAGGAATACATCCACATCTCCAGCGATGAGGAGAACAATACAATCAAAGAATTATTACGCAAATCACAAAGAAAGAAGACTAAGACAGAGAAGAAGATCAAGCAAGAAAATATATAGTTAGAGCGCAATTAGAAATTATATGCTTTTGTTTTAGAATTTCGATACTTATTGTTATTTTGATTTTTTTTTTCAAAATCTTATCTGTTTCTTTTAATATAAATACAAAAAAACCTTATATGAAACGATCTCACAGATAGTTTATGTGAGGCGGATCATTTTTACCCACAAATCAAACTCATTTTCACTAATTTATATGTGAATTGTAAAGTATGAATTGTGGTTTAACCCATCTTACGTAACATGATATGTGAGACGGTTTCATATAAAACTCACTCATAGTAATATAGTGAAAAGAAAATAAAATAAATTTATCAAATCTAAACAATGTTTTTAAACATTAATATTACTAATGCAAAATTATTTTAAATGAAAAAACTATAATTATATATTATTGATTTTCAAACTAATAAAAATCGACGTTTAAAGTTTCGACAAAGATTGAAGTCGTGGAAAATGCTAATAGATAGAACACGAACAAGAAAGACATCATATGATTGATTGAACAAAATTATTGTTGTTCAGTCAATAGGACAAGTAGAACCACATTAAGACACATAAAACTATTGATTGAACTCAACATAAGCTACTCCCCAAATGGTCCGTGGTTGCTCACTATTTTCTTTTAGCTACTCCCGTAAGTGTACGGTGTAGGGTGTAGAAGTGGTGAGTAAGGTCGATTCCACAGAAATTGGCTATCTAGGCACTAACTAATTACTCAACTTCAATTTTCAGCTTTATCTAGGAAAATCAAATCACACCGATTGCAGACTAATTCAATAGAAAAGTAACTACGTAGATAAATTCACTCAAAAATAACAGATATCTAAGATAGGTTTTAGGACATGCTTTCATCTAATTCTCATCAAAACGCCACTTTAACCAATTCAAGTTCATTAATCAATCATCCTATATGAGCAATCACATATGTCGAATTAACAGTTCTCCCGAGTCAGTTAACCGGTTGATTATTATGCCACCAGAGGTATCCCTACTCAATCTGATTAAAACATAACAACTCCCAAAAGTATCTAAGATTGATTTCTCATCACATAAATTCCTTAATCTCCCGATTTAAGTCTTTTTATGTATCATGTGTTTATTCTTCCATAATTAAATCTGATCTCCTAAATTTTGATCTAATTACTAAAACATGCTCAATTACCGGCTCAATAACCAAACAAGCAATCAACTCATAAACACACCAATAGGATAACGATCATGAACTTTGAATTGAAATTAAAGATCCATCTAGATTCGAATCAAATTACTAACAAGCCCGAAAAACCCTAGAAAATTAGTTAGACATGATGGTAAACAAACTCATAGACAAGATTGAAAATATCATATCTACTAATATTCAACAAAAGAAGAACAGATTAAAACTCTATTAGACGATAATCTCGCGATTCCTCAATCTCTTGAATTCTTCTTCAAATCCTCTCGATACTTCTCAAACTATCGTGTTTTTCTCTATGGATCTCTCTTCTCAATTTCTCTCCTTTTTTCTCCCCTCCTTCTCTCAAACCCATGTTGAATATTTATATCATTTTGGGAATCTTCCAAGTGAAGTAAAAGGTGAAAATACTCCAAGAAAACCAAAACTCTACGAATTTATGTTCACCCGGGCACGATCGTGCTATACAGCATGGTCGACCGTGCCCTGCCATCGAGCACTCTCTATACAATGGCGCACGGTCGTGCTGCATGGCACGACCAAACCGTGCGCCACCAACTCTTCCATGCAATCTCGTATTTCAACTTCTATTCTTCCTCATTTTTCTATAATTCCTTCCTTGGTCATCAATTACACTTGAAACTTGCACTTTTCTCATCAAAATCATGAAACTAAATACAAACCCGTCAAATGCAACTTATATAATATAATATCAGAAATCACCATAAAAACGTATCTAACATATTCAAATGAATACATAAACATACGCAAAAATACGTAAAAAAACGACACTTATCAGTGGTTCAACCAATCTAGTAATTTAAGAAAATTAATTATTACGAGTGTAGAATTAGTTAGATATGTCGTAAATAAATATGAAGATTATAATCAATATTATATTTTAAGGAAAACATAATAATTCAAAATTTATATTATTTTTCTATTTGATTATAAAAGGTAAGATTTCATTCATATTTCAAACTCTTCTTTAAGAAATATTACGTGTTTTGATTATTTTTCTTTGAAAAGAAAATCATTATTTGAAAAATAAACTACAAAGTTGACGGTAAAATATTACAGTCTATATTAAAGAATTGTTAAAACAATATTAACATGGTCAAATAGAAATAAGAATAAATAATCATGGAAGTAGAATTAGAATAAATCCAAAAAAAAAAACTGAAAAGGATAATTTATAAAATGTCATATCTTCGTAGAATTGATGAAAATTTTAAAAATATAAAATTGCCGAGAATGAAATGGAAAAGGTTATAAATAAGCAACATAATTTTATAAACTATATAAAATAGGGAAAACTACAAATAACCATATAACCTTTAGCCCTTTTTACACTTAACTATAGATACCTTTTTTCGGTGACAGATTCTCATATAACCTTTGTAGAATTTATTAGTAACCATATTAAATGGATTCCAATTTTCCGACCAACTCGTCACGTGCTTTGCATGCTTCTCTTTAAGCAGGGACTTTTTTGTCATTTCCTTTCAATTGCCCTAATGAAATATCTGAATATCATTTTATCTCGGTTTTGAAGAAAGAATATTAAAGAGAGAGAGAAGAGTTCGATGGTGAAGAAAGGAGAAACACCATGGAAGGAGGCCTCTGCTTTTGTGGTCGACATGCTCGAAGAAACACCTCCTGGACCAACTTGAATTCTGGAAGGAGGTTTTGGGCATATAAGAGATTTCGTTTTCGAAATTCTTTAGTCATACATTTGTTATGTTAGTCATACTCTTAGTAATGTTAACTGTATCTTAGCACTTTTTTAAACAAACATTAATACATTTTAGTTATGTTGGTCATATATTTTAGTTATGTTAACTGTATATTTATATGTTACATAAATGTATAACTATGTTGATATAAATGTATAAATAATATCACATAAATGTATGAATAATATCATATAAAGGTATATATGTACAAATTGTGGATTTTTTTTTCGGAGTTAAAGTATTACATGAAGGTTCTGGTGTTTGTACATAAAAGTATGATTGAAGTTTGATCGTGCTGTCGCCGGCACGATAAATTAAATATAATTCTCTACTCAAACCACTACAAAGATATAGAAGTGATAAGCAAAGGTTGATCCCACGGAGAGCAGACAAATCTAATTATTTTGTATTTAGAGTTCAATCAAGAAAACAGGGGGGGTTTTGGATTTAAAGATCTAGGGAAAGCTTCAAGAATAAAACAAGCAATAAGAATTAGAATTCAATCAATTAAGAAAGCACTTGGTTCTCAGTTCCGTTTCCACCCTCACTCAACTATGTAAGATTGATTGCAATAATATTCTCCTCTTTCCTCATGAATTACTAACCCTCAAATAACAGGTACGCTTAGTTATTCGGATTCTCCCTTAAGTTTATCTAATTAAGATACGATCGTTAATTAGACTTAATCATTGGACAACCTAGTAAACTAGATTTAATGCAACGACAGCTTTAGGATCCAGGAAAATAGGTTAGTCTAAGCAACAAACACGTACGACGATTCATTTAACTTAGGCCATGTTATCCCTAGCGATGCTCGACCACTAGTTCGCTACTACGAATCAAGAATAACAACAATTACGGATTGCAATCTCAATTCTAGCAATAGACATGTGCAAATTCAATAAAGTTGATCAGGCTTAATCAAAGTCACACAAATCATAAACTTTCTTCACAGAATGACACAATCAATTCATGAGAATAAATTAGAGAATATGTTACTTGAATCAATCAAAGCATAAAAGAGGTTTTGGGTTTCAACTTCCCTTCGAACCAAGCAAAAGTAGTTTAGCCTTGCATATCGGCTTCAAGAACTCCAAAAGAAAAGATGATAAACCTTGTTCACGTCTCTAGACTAAAATTGTTTATCAAACCCTCACAAAACTCCCTTAAATATGTCTAAGACAGGCTCCCATTATGTCCTGGCCATGACCTACAAACCTTGGGCCGAAATAAATAAGATTGGGATTCTAAACATCTTCAGCGAAATGGCCCAACACGGGCGTGTCAGTCAATACAGGCGCAGCTTGTGTCAATGTATTGTTCAGCGTTTTCAACTTCAAAATTCAGCAACTTCATTCCTTGCTCTCCTATGCCTTACTCCAACATTTGCACATAGAATTCATCCTCGGAACAACTCCATTAAACCCCTAAAATACACAAAAACAAGGAATCGAAGAGATCTACCAAGAAGAACTAATAAGTAGGAAAGTATAACAAAATAGCATGAATATGCAACTAAAACCCAACGCCTAAACACATAAAAATGCGCAACTTTCCTACTTATCAAAGTTAAAGTATTATATAAAGATTATGATATTTATATATAAATATATATATGATTAATATAAATGTATAACTAATATAGTATAAATGTCAATAAGAAAAAAAGAAAAAAAAAAAGGCATGGATTCAGGTTGAAATTCGGACCGACCTACTCTCATGATATATATATATATATATATATATATATTGTAATGGAGTTAAATTGAATACAAAACTAGAATTTTTAACACTAATGCTATAATATTTTTCCATTTTTTAACGACCCACTAACCCTTAGTTTTGGTATGTTTGGATTTCACAATGTATGACACTTATACTTAACTATTTATAATTTCCATAATTTATTGATATTTTTTCTTAATATATTATTGTTGTTAAAATTCCTCTATCAAATTTAAAAAAAAAAAAAACTTAAAATAATCAAATGTTAAATAATTTAAATACATGTAAACAAAATATTAAAGATCAATAAATGAAGGAAAAAAGAAAACTACAAAATCAACAAAAATAAATCTAAATAGTTGGTTTCTCCACGTGCAACGCACGTGTTTTTTTACTAGTGTATATATATATATAGTAATGATAAGGAACCGTTTCTTATGGAGTCAATCTGACTTATGTGGCAACACACGTATATCTTAAGTTCCGCAATATTCTATTTAGCGTGATAATCTTTCTACGTAATTTATTTTTCTTTTTTCTTTTTATACGCTTATATTTATTTTTTCTTTTTTTTACGCACGTAATTTTTTTTGTTTTTTAACGCTTATATTTCTTTTTTCTTTTTATACGCACGTAATTTTTTATTTTTGCTTTTTTTTTTGTTTTTTTACGTACGTAATTTCTTTTGGATTTTTTTTTACATAACTTTCTTATCTTATTCCATTTTTAAATTAAAAAAAAATTCTTATTCATCTCAATTTCTTTCTTATTCTATACCATTCTTTCTTATTTTATCCCATTTTTAGATAAAAAATTTTATTCATGTCAATTTTTTTCTTATTCTATATCATTCCTTTATTTTATTTTATTTTATTTTTTCAAATTCATCTCATTTTGTCTTAGTAAATTTTCTTATTCTATATCATTCTTTAAATATTTTTTTTTTCAAACTCATCTCATTCTTTCTCAATAAATTGTTAATTTCTTCTTTTTTTAGTTGCCATTAATATCAATAGTACTTTGGAAATTTTTTTTTTTTAATTGTACCAAATATTAGAAATTGTGTAAAAATTTCATATACTTGTAGATTTTTATGAGTAATCTCAACCATCTTTTTTTTAAAAGTTCATAAAAATAGATGGTTGAGATTACTCATCAAAATCTACAAGTATATATATGAAACTTTTACACAATTTCTAATTTTAGGTAGAATTAAACAAAAATATTTACAAAGTACTATTGATATTAATGACAACTGAAATACTACCTCCGTCCCAGCTTAACTTACTTACTTTGACCGGGCACGGAGGTTAAGAAAATGCAGTTGACTCAAGTGGATATGCACTTTTGGATGACATTTTTGTAATAATATGCACATCAAATCAAATTTTATGCACTTTTGGATGACATTTTTGTAATAATATGCACATCAAATCAAATTCTATGCACTTTTGGATGACATTTTTGTAATAATGTTGAAATATAGGGATATTAATGTAAAAAAAATTGTCATTTATGGGCTGGCAAGTTAAGTTGGGACAAACAGAAATGACAAGTAGACAAGTTAAGATGGGACGGAGGGAGTAGAAGAAAAGAAATTTACAATTTATTGAGAAAGAATGAGATGAGTTTGAAAAAAAAAATATTTAAAGAATGATATAGAATAAGAAAATTTACTAAGATAAAATGAGATGAATTTGAAAAAAAAAAAAAATTAAGGAATGATATAGAATAAGAAAAAAATTGACATGAATAAAAACAATTATTTAAAAATTGGATAAAATAAGAAAGAATGGTATAGAATAAAAAAGAAATTGAGATGAATAAGAAAAAAAGTTTATTTAAAAATGGAATAAGATAAGAAAGAATGATGGGTAAAATTAAGTTATGTTAAAAAAATCCAAAAGAAATTCCGTATGTAAAAAAAACAAAAATTACTTGCGTAAAAAATGAAAAAATAAATATAAGCATAAAAAAACAAAAAAGAAAAATAAATTACGTAGAAAAGAATATCACGTTGAGTAGAATATTCCGAAACTTAAAATATACGTGTGTTGTCACATTAACCAGATTTGGTCTGTAACAAACCGAACGTGGATTCATTGTATGTATATATATATATATATATATATATATATATATATATATATATATATATATATATTCAATCAAAAGCAGAGTGATTACAGCGTGACGTTGACGAAGGTAAGTAGAAAATAATTGACTAGTTGGTGAGGTATTAGAACTACTACTTCATTTCATCATCATTGGTCTCTTTTCTAGCAGTCACCCTGTTCCCATTTCAGGTGGGCCCATCCCTCCTCTCTCTCTCTTGCAGTCTTGTGTGTGTTTATAGAAGTGAAGAAAGAAAGCAGTGAGAAAGAGAGAGGCGTCAGTTGTGTCTGAAAAAAAAATGGAGAAGAGAGAGAAAGAAGAAAGCATGAAAGCAGCAGAAGAAATCCCAAATCATGAAGAACCTGAGAACATCAAATACAGAGGAATCAAAGTCATGCCTTTCATCATAGGTGAATTAATGTCAAATCCCAAAATAAAATAAAAGCATGTATATATTTCTTTGCTTATATTCTTGAAATAATTAATAATTTTGTAAATTAATTTTGTTTCTCATGATGAAATAAAGGGAATGAGACATTTGAAAAGCTTGGAGCGATTGGGACACTATCAAATTTGCAGGTGTATCTAACCTTAGTTTTCAACATGAAACGCATTTCCGCAACAACGCTTCTCAACGTCTTCAATGGCACAACGAATATAGCAACTTTAGTTGGAGCCTATCTTAGTGATACATACTTTGGTCGATACAAGACCCTCGGATTTGCCTCAATCGCCTCATTATTCGTACTCTCTCTCTCCCAAAATAAATTTCGTTTTAAGTTTTTTTACACAGATCAAGAAAGTTGATATTTAAGTATATATAACTACTGTAGTAAAATGAAGGTATTTAACACATTTAATTTGATAAATGTGAATGAAGGTATTTTTCTAGATTTTTATTTGGGGACAAATGGAGTATTAGGCCATGGACATACATGATCATGATCAATATCTAACTTTTTTTTTTATTTTGTTTTATCAAGGGATTGTTGATGATCACACTAACAGCAGCATTCAAGAATCTGCACCCACCCCATTGTGATCCGGGCCAAAAATGCATCGGGCCGGACGCGGGGCAGATGGCCTTTCTCCTATTCGGGTTCGGGCTGATGATCATCGGGGCTGGGGGAATCAGGCCATGCAACTTGGCATTCGGAGTGGATCAGTTCAATCCAAAATCAGAATCTGGGAAAAGGGGGATTGACAGCTTCTTCAATTGGTACTATTTTACGATCACTTTCGCTCAGATCGTGTCGTTGACGTTGGTGGTGTATGTGCAGTCGAACGTTAGCTGGTCGATAGGACTGGCAATTCCGACCATCTTCATGTTGGCGTCGTGTGTGTTGTACTTTGTGGCAACGAAAATGTATGTGAAGGTGAGGCCGGAGGGGAGCCCGATGACGAGCCTGGTCCAGGTGGCGGTGGTTGCCGCCAAGAAGAGGCGGCTGAAGCTGCCGGAGCAGCCGTGGCTCAGCCTCTTCAGTTATACACCACCTAAGTCTATCAATTCTAGGCTGCCTTACACTGATCAGTTCAGGTATGAATTACTGCTGCTTGTTTTAGTTTAAGGTGAAAGTAGTAGTTGATGACTTTGGATTCTATTTCATATGTACCCTTAAGTTTTTCCTCTTAATCGTGTCCGAGTATAACAAAATTTTGAACATGTTCATCACAAATACTGCATCTGTTGTCAGTGATGGACTTAGATTTTTACTCGAGAGCCAACTAGTTAATATCATTTTAGAATTAGTTTCTTTTTTTTCTTAGAAAGTCATGCTATCTAAAATTACTTCATTTTGAGTTTGTAAATATAAGTGTAGTAGCCTAATTAGGATAACAAAAAATTATTATAGGCATTCATTGCAAAACATTTTTAATAGCCTAAAAATGTGTTTTGAACAAAAAGTATGTTTTACTCTCTCTCTCCTTCCTTTGATTCTCTTTGGAGGTGGACTCAATTTCATAAGAGTAAAAATATCAATTTTCAATATATTTAATGTTTTTTTTTAGCTATTAAATTTTTTTTTGATTAAGTTATTAAGCTATTTTTGTGTTTGTCCCATTTGAATTTTGCAAATTGTACATATTAAAAATGATATAAAAAAGAAAAAAATATGAGCACAACGAGTTCTTTTTCTTTTTTCAACACTATAAAAAATTGAACTCTATGATATAACCTTTCAATAACTTAGTTAGCAATGATTAACAAGAGAAATTGGGAACTAGAGTCTCGTAGCCACCTTTATAAATGTGCAAATCGTGATAATTAGGGTTCAAACCTTCCCAAGCTCATTAAAAAAAAAAAAAAAAATTTGAGAGAGATTGAGAAGGATTTCTCATACAAACCGTATTTCAATTTTATATTTCACTTCAACAAATATCGACTATAATAAAACACGAGATTAAATATAAGTCAAGTTAATTGATATATATTTCCCTTTGCAGTTTCTTGGACAAAGCAGCCATCATAACAGCAGAAGACAAGATAGAAGCAGATGGATCAGCCTCGGATCCATGGAGTCTATGCAGCACACAACAAGTGGAAGAAACAAAGTGTGTCCTAAGAGTAATCCCAGTTTCCCTCACAGCCATATTCTACCACATAGGAGTCCAACAACAATACATAGTCTTCCAAGCCCTCCAATCCGACCGCCACCTCGGCTCCACCGGCTTCCAAATCCCCGCCGCCTCCTACGTCGTCTTCGCCATGCTAGGCCTCACCGTGTGGGTCCCCCTCTACGACCGCCTCATCGTCCCCTTCATGCGGAGGCTCCGCCGGAACCAAGGAGGCATCACCATCCTCGAAAGGCTCGGAATCGGGATATTCATAACCATACTCGAGTCCCTCGTGGGGGCCCTCGTGGAGGAACGAAGACGGGGATTGGCCCTGGCGAGCGGGGCCGGACCTGTCTCGCCCATGTCGGCAATGTGGTTCATACCACAGCTGGCGCTGGGCGGGCTGGCCGAGGCGTTCAATGCGATCGGACAGACGGAGTTTTATTACAAGGAGTTTCCGGAGAATATGAGGAGCGTGGCGGGGGCGTTTTTCTTCTGTGGGAGCGCGGTCGCCAACTATGTGTATAGTTTGCTGATATCGGTGGTGCATGACACCACCGAGGGGAGATCGACCGGGAACTGGCTCCCGGAAGATCTCAATAAGGGGAGGTTGGATTATTTTTACTACTTGGTTGGAGCTCTTTGTGCACTCAATTTTGTGTATTTTCTAGTGTGTGCTAGATGGTATAGGTATAAGGGAAGTGGTGATCAGAGTAGGGTTATAGTGGAGATGGGGGATAAGGAATCTCTTCAACATTCTGCTTGATACACAAATAATTATATATCATTCTCTTTTTCTTTTTCTTTTTTTAGAATATTATTAATGTAACACTTTTTCTCATTACATGAAACTGAAGTTTGGCTTTAACTAGACTTGAATTGTAAAAGTACTATGAAGTTCAAAGGATTTTCCACACAAGGAAATATGGATTTTTAGCAACTTCCTAGGAGTTTTTTTGTGTTTTTAATGAAAAGTAGATTTAAAAAAAAAAAAAAAACATATTTCCTTATGAGGAAGTGATAATCCATATTTAGCTTCCTATCCATATTATTTAGCTTTTGAGGAAGTGGTAATCCATATTCTTTCTATAGTGGGCTACATTTGGACTTTTTTTTCATATCAACAAACTCACAATTTCATTAATAATATGATAAATATATAGTTACGAGTATAGTAATTGAAAAGGTCTCTATATACATCTCAATGTAACAACAAAACAAAGAAAGAAAGAAAAAAGGTCTGAAAGTACGTAAAAATTATCAAATAGAATAATGACTGCTCGTATTATCTATAAAGATTCAAAAATAGACATTTGATACTTTAAAACATAATTCTAGTAAAAGCTCAAAACTCTTCAAAACCACTCTAAACGATGTGGATAACAAAAATAATCATATAAAAGCTTGTTGTAAGCATTGTACTTAAAACAATAACAAAAATATTATCTATTTCAATATCTGAAGCCTGGCTCGAGTAGTAAAATGAATGTAGTAGATAAAAGATCAAGCTACTTGGATAACATTCGACTTGATTAAAGCTCGTTCAAAGTCACTTTAATTAACAATCAAATCGAATTCAAACATATATTCAGAAGCTCGATAACTCTAAACAAATTTAAACAATAATACATTCGACTTGGTTCGATTATCTTGGCTCTCCAATTACACCATGTACAGCAATCACAATTCAATCACTGCCTTAAAACATGTATAGGAAAACGGAACAAGAAACATGAGTCTAAAAGGATAAATCTATTATAAACATTAACTTCTAACATTATAATCAATGTCTCTTCCAATGATATAATAGCAGAGAACATGTTGAATTCGTAGATCGATTCAAACACTGGCGTACCGTTTCAAACAGTGTACGCTTGCTGAATCGTGTCAATGTCGAGACCCTTCAGCCTAACGACCGATTCAACGTGGCCTTTCAACGTGTGCAGCTCCCGTAATCTGCGTACAACATGAGAAACCATGAGTTTACAACCCTCGTTGAGTTATCAATAAGAAAAGGTTGTATGTACCTAGCAATTTCAGCTCTACGTTTTGCTTCCTCGGCCAACTGATTAAGTTCGGAGAAATTGTTGCCTTCACTAAACAATTTGGTGTCGGGTACTTGAAGCCCGTGAAGCGTTCTTTGTGCATGTGCCCATTGAAGCTCGCGGTGCTCTTTTCCGAAATCCTTTTGCCTCGTGAAAGCAATCTGCAATAGAAGAAAGTACAACTTTTACTCTTTCCGTCCCAAAATAAACGTCCATTTAGTAAAAGAAATTTGTCCCAAAATAAGTGTCCTTTAAGGATTTCAACACATATTTACCAATAATCTACCAAAAATATTCTCATTTACTCGTACCAATTTAAAGAGAGTAGTTAAGAGGAAAGGGACAAAATTCCCACAATAACTACTACTTAAATAGGGTAGATCTGTCTTAATATCATCTTTCTTAATCTGTGTGAAAACACATAAAACAACATTTATTTTGGGATGGAGGGAGTATTAGGCTATATGGAGATCAGATATTGGAATTTACCCTTTGTTCGAGAACAAGATCCCAAGCTCTGCCACTATGAGCGTAACGGATGAGGAACTTGATAATATCGAGAGGAATATAGAAAATGATGTTATAAAGCCAAATCACCCCGGCCCAACCCCAACCGATTCCTTCTATTGCAGCGAAGCTCCAGTTTGCGTACACCGCAATCAAAGTAGCAACCTGTATCAACCCAAGATTTAGTCAAAATCCCCTTTAAAGTCGAGAGCGGGGGAGGGGCGGTGAAATTACTAACCAGTTGAGCAATTGCAAATGCTGCAACGAGCAACAAGCCAGGGCGCTCGACATACGACCAGCTTCGAGATCTAGTAACAAATATGAGAGCCTGACTTATAGTGCTCACTTGGAGATATATCGCTGAAGCCAGCTTCCTAAAGTCGTCGTGGGCAGTTTTCTCGAGGGTCGACACCCCAAATACTTTCTGAAAAAGCATCACATTGTTTAACAGCAATATTATTGAAAGGATCAAATATATTTTCTAACGTATTTTAAGAAAACAACGTAATCAAAAAATCAGCCTACAGGAAAGAAATTGGTTTTATATGCTGCCCAGAAGAAAATGACGGTCATCATCGCCAAGTAACCACCAAGAATGACTCCAGTTGCAAAAATTTCGGAAAGTTTCCAGCTGTCTGGAAGAGGAGATGGTTTGACTCTGTCTTTTGATATGGTCATGATTGTACCTTTATCACAACAAAACATAATTATGACCAAGGTTTAAAACCTTTGGAAGAATGTTGCGCTTTTTACTCTATAGTTCTTTTAATAGGGAGAGAGAGGATTAAAGAACTAACCATCGTTGAGTATTGCAATGATAAGCACCATAAAAGGCGGAAAGTCAAATTCCCAAATCAATGCTAACAACATAAAACCGACCTGGTAAATAAAAAGGAAGGAAAATACATCAAACAGTTACATATTGGTCAAAATACAAACTAGAAATCCAAAGTTACGAAAATCTGGACAAAATAACTTACCACAATACGAATTGTAATAGAAACGGCATAAATCTGCAAAAAAATAGGGGAAACCAATTATTCATAATACTTTGTTTGCAAGCGAATGAGTTGCTTTACTACAACATAATTAACACGTCGCCATAACATTAAAACTAAAAAAAAGAGTTGTACCGTGTAATTTTTCATCCTTTGGAAGATAGCTCGACTGGTTAAAACAGCACTAATTATAACACTGAGTCCAGGTTCAGTGAGGACAATGTCAGAAGCACTTCGAGCTGCATCAGTTGCATCAGCAACAGCAATGCCAATATCAGCCTTCTTCAGAGCCGGAGCATCATTTACTCCATCGCCCGTCATTCCACATATGTGCTTTTGGGCTTGTAGCCGCTTTACTATCTCGTATTTGTGCTCTGGAAAATACCCAAGATGAGCATATAAATAAAACTCGAAACTTGGATAATGCATTCTTTAGTCGAAAAGGATAAAACATTTCTAAGCATCAGTCTATGTGTTTATCAGATCCACAATTAAAATGAAGAAAAAAAGGGTACCGGGAAAGACACCAGCAAAACCATCGGCTTTCTCTATGAGCTCATCAATTGGTAGAGCAGCAATCGACTCGTCTTTATTCTGTCCTAATAAAGCTGATGATGGATACATGTTAGTTCCCATTCCTAACCTTCGTCCTGTTTCCTTTCCGATCGCAAGCTGGTCCCCTGTTAAAACAGAAATTTAGCATTTTAAGTCAAATTGAAAGATATCCTTCATATTAAGATATGAATACTAGAAAAGGACTTCTAATATACAGCATCTTCATTGCTTAAGTTTTGGAATATGATTTTTACCAGTGATCATTTTGACGTTTACTCCAAGATTCAGAGCCCTTCTAATAGTTTCTGCACTGTCGTGTCGAGGTGGATCAAAGAGAGGCATCAGGCCAATGAACTGCCATGGACTTCCAGGACTCTCTTTCGTTCCTTCTGGAACTTCCTGCAAGAAAACGCAAGGTATTGATACTCAAAACCAAAGCAATGTGATATGCAATATATTTAATTCAGTGCTAGAGATCAAAGCACGGTATAGCGTAATGATTACCTGGTATGCCACGGCAAGCGATCTTAAACCTCGTTCTGCAAACTTGTCGATCACAGCATGAACCCTTCGCTCTATGTCAGACTTATTGTGTGCCATGTTTAGAATCTACAATGCAAGCCAGGGCCATATTTGAGCATTACTATTTCCAAAAATAAAAACAAAGAAAAATCGAATGAACAAGGATATAATGTACCTGCTCTGGTGCACCTTTGCTAACTCTGTGCATTTTCCCTTCACTATCTAAATAAGTCAAAGCAGTTCGCTTGTCAGTCGGGTTGAAAGGAAGGAAGTGTATTTCTCGAACACCAGCACGTGCCTGTTCATGGCATTATTGAAGTCAAAACATTGCGAAAGAGCTGAAAATACAAATACAGTTGTAATAGTATACATACAGACTGTCGAAAACTACCTCCTTTGGATCGGCCAGCATTCCAACTATTGCAGCGTCTATGGCATCCTGATTTTCAGTTCGAGAGGCTCTAGCTGCCATCAGAACAACCGTATCTGCATCGACACCTTTGGAGAAAACCTGACGAAGCAAATTGAATTAACAACCAATTTAGTATATAAATGCATTGATAATCATCAAGAAAGGGCAAAGTCAGACCTCAATGAGATTCTTATCAACAGTAAGTTTGTTCAGTGTCAATGTCCCCGTTTTATCACTGCAAAGCACGTCCATGCCCGCCATCTCCTCTATAGCAGTCATTCTCTTTGTTATAGCTCCCTGTAAAATTGTTACACATCTCATTACACACATGAATGTTACCAAAAAAAAATTGAACCAACATAATCATAAGAGTCAAAAAAACCTGTTGAGCTAAACGATGAGAACCGATGGCCATTGTGACTGAGAGAACAGTTGGCATGGCAATCGGAATTCCTCCAATGAGAAGAACAAGAAGATTGTCAATCCCGGGCCGATATTTCCGGTGTTGAATAGGGTACATCACAACAATCTCTATAACCATTCCCACTGCAATAGAGCAAATGCAGAAGTTCCCAATTGCAGTCAAAACCTACACAGCACAATAACAAAACAAGATTAGCAAAAGTTATATCCGAAAAGATGCATAACGATCCATCAATTATCAGAAACTAAAAAATCTTGCCTTCTGGAAGTGCCCCACTTGATTAGTAGAATCAACAAGGTGAGCAGCCTTTCCAAAGAAGGTGTGGACCCCAGTAGCTATAACAACAGCCTCGATTTCACCCTGTTTGCAGGTCGAACCAGAATAAACACCGTCTCCTGGCCCTTTCGTCACTGGAAGAGACTCCCCCGTCAAAGCAGACTGCAAATGACATCACAAATTCTCTAAATTAACTGAACTCAATCTAATGATGCAGACAATGGAAAGACACACACCTGATCAATTTTAAGTGGATCGCCTTCGAGCAAACGAGCATCAGCAGGAATAATATCTCCAAGTTTGATACTGATTATGTCTCCAGGCACCAATATAGAAGACTCTTCCTCATTCCACCTCCCATCTCTAAGAATCTTCATTCAATAACCATTGATCAGATAAGAACCACAGAACACACAACAGTTAACCAGTAAGATAAGATAGGATAGTATCGAACTTTAGCTTTTGGAGCAAGACGAGCCATGAGAGCAGCCGCTGCATTGCCAGCGTTATTCTCCTCGATGAAACTAATTGTCGAGTTGATGAAAAGCAAGGTGATGATACCCACAAAGTCTTGCCAATCCGGAGGCTTCCCCTGCAAAATTTTAATCAAGAAAATGCACCTTTGGAAACAAATGTTTTAACAGAAGAAAACAATGTTCTTACTCCTCCATTAGCAAGAGCAATTGCCATGATAGCAGCAGCTTCCATGACCCATGATAGAGGATTCCACATAAACCCCAAAAACTTCAAAAATTTGCTCTCCTGAGACAGTTCAGGTGGATCACAATCACCAGCAAAGCATTAGCCTTTTACAAAATATCAAAATTCTTAAGAAAATAACTCATTTTCAGCTAAAGCTACTTGTACATTAGGCAAACCAACATAGGAGAGATGCAATAAGAACCCATAAAACAAAATCAAAACTTGCACAACTCACAACAAGAAAGAACAAAAATGACACAATATTTGAGTTTAAGTATGAGAACCTTCTTCTCTTCAAGCTTGTTGTGTCCAAAAATGGCTAATCTCTCTTGAGCAGCAGCAGTAGTTAGACCCTCACGAGTGCATCTCAAATTCTCAAACACTTCATCAATTGGGATATTCTCCTGCAAACAAAACCCAAAGCATCAGCAAACAACTCAAGAATCAAGAAAATCATCAAACTCAGTTATCAGATCCATTACCAAATCCACCGTCTCCTTCAACACAGCATCAAGAACCTCAGACTTCTCCTCCATCTCAAAAACCTATACACTCAATTCTTCTTGAATTTAAGGCTATTCAAGAACCACCATGGGCAACTCTCTTGCAGCAGCAGAGAAATGGGTTTTTAGCAAACACAAAAAATGGGGCCAACCCAGCAGTGCCAAATCTACGAAGAGTGGAAACAGTTACAGCAGAGCATTTCCTATTTTATTTATTTCATAAAACGCCAATGATTTTTCGAAGAAAGACTTCAGTAAAGCTGTAAGAAGCACATTTTCACTGTGTTAGTGAATCCTTAGCAAGTCCTTTCAGGTACTTGAAGCATCACACAGCAAAAATTTCACCTTGCAGAGTTGATAGAGAAGGTGTGTTGGAGTGAAAAGAGAAGGTGTTTAAAGTGTCGTTTTCATTGTCGTTTTGTAATAACTAAAAAGGCAAAAGGATAGTATGTTTGAAAAGATATGGAAATGTTGGTGGTAGAGAGATTAAAATATAACCCGCACATGCCCTCTCACCCCTACTTCTTTCATTTCCTTTACCACAAGCTTCATATCGTAGTCAACCCAGACGGTCAACGCAACTAAACATAGTATCCATAACAATATAGTTAAAAATGTCACATTAAAGTAGTGTTTATTGTATGCTACACATTAAAGTATTATTTTGATTTCCTTTCCCAAAAAAATGTTTTGATATACTGTATTAGAGCCGTTTAAAGTATCACTCGTTATATGTTAAAATATCATTTAATGAACTTGAAAGTATTGTTGATTATATGTTTAAATATCATTTAATAAAATTAAAATATCAATTGGTATATGCTATAGTAGACATTAAAGTATTTTTTTTTGTTTATATTAAGGTATCATTTAGTACATGTTAAAGACTTAAGGTAATATCTTTATATATATATAAGAAGGACCAAAGTGCCACATGTCAAGCCTACAATGATTTCATATTAAATATGTTAATTAATTGCTACAAATTTAATGTTGATAGGAAATATTATTATTACTAAATAATAAATAATATAGGAATATTGATTAGATTTATCTAATTAACATATGCTAAAGTTCAATGATAGGAATTATTATATATTTGAAATTTTTTAAATTTAAAAATACAAATACAAATATAAATAGATACAAAAGAAAAAAAAACTAACATAAAAGTGGGCAGCTTGAAAATTATTATTCAAACTTAATAATTATTGAAATCAAATAATTTTTTGAATATATGCTTTAAAATAAACTATGAAATTTATTTGTGAAATTTTGACTTTCATTTTGTCTCATTTAATTGAAAATAAAAGTTTAGGGTTGTTACAAATGTAAACAATAAAAAGCAAACTAAAAGATATGGTAGGGTGGGTTGAATACTATAATAGGTATAGCAATGTATATTTTTAAATTTTTTTTTTTTAAATGATCATCTACAAATGCAACACATATTTTGAAAATTAAATAATTATCTTTATATATATATAAGAAGGACCAAAGTGTCTCATGTCAAGCCTACAATGTTTTCATATTAAATATGCTAATTAATTGCTACAAATTTAATGTTGATAAGAAATATTATTATTACTCAATAATAAATAATATAGAAATATTGATTAGATTTATATAATTAACATATGCTAAAGTTCAATGATAGGAATTATTATATATTTGAAATTTAAAAATATAAAGAAAAAATATAAATAGATACAAAAGAAAAAAAAACTAAAATAAAAGTGGGTAGCTTGAAATTATTATTCAAATTTAATAATTATTGAAATCAAATAATTTTTTGAATATATGCTTTAAAATAAACTATGAAATTTATTTGTGAAATTTTGACTTTCATTTTGTATCATTTAATTGAAAATAAAAGTTTAGGGTTGTTACAAATGTAAACAATAAAAAGCAAACTAAAAAATATGGTAGGGTGGGTTGAATACTATAATAGGTATAGCAATGTATTTATTTTTAAATAAAATTTTTTTAAATGATCATCTACAAATGCAACACATATTTTGAAAATTAAATAATTATCTTTATATATATAAAAGTAAGACAAAGTGCCACATGGCAAGCCTACAAATTTTTCATATTAAATATGTTAATTAATTGCTACAAATTTAATGTTAATAAGAAATATTATTATTACTAGATAATACATAAAATAGAAATATTGATTAGATTTATCTAACTAACATATGCTAAAGTTCAATGATAGGAATTATTATATATTTCAAATTTGTTAAATTTAAAAATATAAAGAAAAAATATAAATAGATTCAAAAGAAAAAAAAAACTCAAATAAAGTAGGTAGCTTAAAAATTATTATTCAAACTTATTAATTATTGAAATCAAATAATTTTTTTAATATATGCTTTAAAATAAATTATGGAATTTATTTGTGAAATTTTGACTTTCATTTTGTATCATTTAATTGAAAATAAAAGTTGAGTGTTGTTACAAATGTAAACAATAAATAGCAAACTAAAATAAAATGGTGGGTGGGTTGAATAATATAATAGGTATAGCAATGTATATTTTTTTCAAAATAATAATTATTTTTTAAATGATCATCTACAATGCAACTCATATTTTGACAATTAAATAATTAGTTTTATATATATATATATATATATATATATATATATTTATCTTTATATATATAAAAGTAAGACCAAAATGCCAAATGGCAAGCCTACAATGTTTTCATATTAAATATGCTAATTAATTGCTACAAATTTAATGTTGATAAGAAATATTATTATTAAAAAATAATAAATAATATAGAAATATTGATTTGATTTATCTAATTAACATATGCTAAAGTTCAATGATACGAATTATTATATATTTGAAATTTTTTAAATTTAAAAAAAAATATATATATATATATATATATATATATAGATTCAAAAGAAAAAAAAAACTCAAATAAAAGTGGGTAGTTTGAAAATTATTATTCAAACTTATTAATTATTGAAATCAAACAATTTTTTGAATATATGCTTTAAAATAAATTATAGAATTTATTTGTGATATTTTGACTTTCATTTTGTATCATTTAATTGAAAATAAAAGTTGAGTGTTGTTACAAATGTAAACAATAAAGAGCAAACTAAAATAAAATGGTGGGTGGGGTTGAATAATATAATAGGTATAGCAATGTATATTATTTTTCAAAATAATAATATTTTTTTTAAATGATCATCTACAAATACAACACATATTTTGACAATTAAGTAATTATTTTTTCATATTTTTTATATTTAATGTTAAATTAGACGATATATATTGCACAAATCATAAATTTAATTTTGTTGTGTAAATGATATTTTAATATTTTTAATTTCACTAAATATAATTTTTTTATTAAATTCCGTGTATTACACCGGCCCTATACTAGTTTATTTATATGTTAAAGTATTATTTAGTATATATTAATTAAAGTAATATTGATTATATGTTAAAATATCACTTCTTGTATGTTAAACGATCATTGGTTACATAACAAAGTATCATATATTTTTAAAAAGTATCATTTTAATTAATTATTTTTGACTTTTACACCTTTTGGAATCATCAACATTTTTGTAGAGGTTATATACATATCTACACATCATTTGGATAATTAATCTTTTAGTCATACTTAGTCAATCTTAAAATAAATATTGTTTTAGGATTTTACACATAAATGTAATAAGATCGACCTACCTTATTTAAGTAATTATTATAAGTAAATGTATAATAATTAATTTATATCTCATTTAATGTGTGAGAGTAGTAAATATGGGCGGTTTTGATATAATATGATCAAATATTTCTTTAAATCCTACAATGACAGTTATTTTAATTTTTTTACTTTTTATTAAATAATATTATTTTGGGATGAATAGAGTATTTGATATCTTAATATCCTAACCTTTTGCGATGTGAAATTTCCAAACAAATAATTTTAAAAGAAATATAGAAATTTTAAAATCATGCAATTTTTTTTTTTTTGGATGATGAATATTATATTTAAGAAATCAAATGATTTTAAAATGAAACAAATTATCAACAAAAGAATATAAAACTATGACAAAAACTTATATGATGTTGGATCCATTTTCAGTCTCCCGCAACGCACACTCATGCGCCCACAACATCTCGTTTATATTTCAGTCTCGTCAAATATATAATGTTATATAGGTAATACGTTGCAAACAATATCTTTTAATTATACGAGTAACATCTTTACATATTTTAATTAAATTTAAGGTAATACAATTGTGTGATACAATTAATATATTCCAGTATAATAATAAAATTATCTTTTTAAATAAAATAATACTTTTAAATAAATGCAGTAATACATAAAATATTATATAGCCAACACTTTTACGTGAGATAAGTAATACTCTTATGTTATATTTCAGTAAATGATATAATACATTAATGTGATACAACTATACATTTACGTGATGCAACTAATATATTTTAATAAACTATAGACCAACAATAAACTATATATATGGTGTAAGAAACAGAGGTGAAATAAACAAATAATACAACAAAACAATAGTATCAATTGTTTAAAAGATGAAAGACAAACAAAAAATGAAAAAGAAAAAAGAATGGGATCTGATTTTAGGTTTTGGAAAGAAGAAGCAGCAACAATACAACGTTTGGATAGAAGAAAATTAAAAGAAGCATCATAACAGAAGAAGAGATTCCATCCAATGGAGATTATTCACGTGGCCAACTGATTAGGATAAGGAAATCAGTTTTAGACTTCACGTCAGCAATTGGATTTGTAGTGTTAATTAATATTTAAGGATCACATTATAAATTAAAATCGACTTAGAATTAATAATTTGTTACGTAATTAATCACTTCTATACCAAATGAAATATAAGGACTCGATGCATATAAATAAAATTGCATTAGCACAAATTAAAAATGAGTATTATTGTAATCAATTCTAAAATAAGTTAGTTGGACCACATTGTAATAATAGCTCCGGATTACAATGACACAACAGATGAAGATAATGTTATCTCTAAAATATGGATTACATATAAAATTTAAAAATGCAAATGTGTGTTATTAAACATGAATAAACATTTGATAAAACAAAAATGATGAAATAAAATAATAAATAATATTGAAGTTTTTTTTTTTGTGTGTGAAACTTTCACTTAACTTTTGTGTCATTAGTCAAACTTGTACCAGCTTTGTGCTAAATGTTTGATGATAGTCAAAATAATAAAAATTCACTACAATATATAAACAATTTTATACCATATATATTTTTCTCTGATTAGATTAAAACTTTAGCAAAAATATTTTCAGTTAACCTAAAAGTTGAAAGTATCTATAAAGTAAATTATAAACTTGTCCGCAAATTCTGTTTTTTTCTTTAATGAGCTAGAAAAGTGTACCGAATAAAATAAAAATTAGAAAACTGATGTGATCCAAATTCAAATTTTGATCTTCACAATCTACATTTTTTAAAAGGTGAGACACCATTTGGGCTACAAGACTTGTGATCTTGTCATACAAAATATGTACTTTCATCTTCTACATTTTCTAATTAAATGACGGGAAAATAATAATAATAATAATAATAATAATAATAATAATAATAATAATAATAATAATAAATCCTATAAAATAAAATTAAGAAAAAAAAAATTTTAGCCATCTAACTTTATTTTGTCCTCTCAAAAAATTTAGGCATTTATCCTCTCAAAAATGTTTTTCTAGCCAAAAAAACAATATTGAATTAATATAACATGTTATAGCTAGTTAAAATGAATTAAAAAAATCCTAATACTTTTAAATTACAAGAGTAAGATATAAAAATTATAGATTGATAAATAACTAAAAATTCTGAGAAAATGAAGTTAGAAAATTATAAATTAATTTTTAATTAAATAGTTTGCATCTTTTTTTTCTTTCTCCAACAGTACACTCAACAGACAACACTCCGCAATCTTTGACTGAAAGTGTGTGCTTTCCAACCACAGCCTTTTGACTGAAAGAGTGACCAAATTTCCAAAATATCATTAAAGTGTTTATGAGAATTTTGATTATTGTTTTAATATTACTACAATAATCTCAAAATAATAAATTTTTTATTCTTTCTGGGAATCCAAAACTAAATGGTTTGTGCTAAAGCACATCACCCATTATCAAGGCAGAACACAGTAATATAATGGGTGGTGTGCTTTTAGCACACCCCAAATTAAATATTATAATGATTTTTCTTCTATCTTCATTAAGCCACATGTATATTAACGGAGTCCTTATTATATATGTTCTTTCGGGTGTGTTTGTTTTTAATTACTGATTATATTCATAAAATAATGAGTTTGTTTGAATATCTGAGATAAGCTATTATTAGTTGTAAAATGATGTTCCTCTATCCATCATGGGCATGTCTTAAAATGTCCATCACTGATATATAAAGATTTCAACCATCTAAATATTATGATTTAAATTTAATGATTAAGTTAAATTTCTGACACATCAGTGGTGGACACATTAACATGTGCCCACGGTGGGTAGGGTAGCAGTTCTGATTAGTTGCATACTCATAAAGTATCACTTGTATAACTTAAATATCACAAAAACTTCTGTGCAACTGGTGCACAGAAGTGAAATTCGTGCAATCCATACATTTATGTTATAAATATAGTACATTTATGTACAAATATTCGTACCTTTTAAAATGAACATGCATAAGAGTATTACATTTATAACATAAATGTACTACATTTATAACATAAAGGTATGGATTGCACGAATTCACTTCTGTGCAACTGGTGCACAGAAATGTTACTCCTTAAATATATGTTACTTAAAGTATTACTTGATACATATAAATGTATAGTTATATTACTTAAATGCATTAGAGTTAGGGTTGGGGGCAACATACTTCAAGGGCACCGAAGCTCTATTCCAAATATTTTGATTAATATACCCTTAACTAATTAAAAAATTTAAAATTTGAAAGCCATCAAATTAATTAGGAAGAAGAAAGTTTCTATCAAATTCAAAAAATTTAACAGAAAATCAAATATTATGTTGAAAAATAGTAGATTTTTAAGAATAGTGACAGAGATAATATTGACATATAATTACATAAAAAAAAAAAAGATTAAAAACAAGATTCAACGTTTAAATAAAATGAAGGATTTTACAACAAACTATCCCGAAATAGAACCGACCATAGAAAAGTGGAAGGAAACAATCTTAATAATAATTTAGTTAAACGAAGTTCTACTATTTAGTACCTACAATCCAAATAATTTTTTACAAGTTAAAACTTTATTATGTGGCTTATGAGTTGATGTATTTGATGAAATTATATCGAATAGAATCCTACTCTTGTTATTTAATCTTGTAGTTCAAAGCTATTTATAATATATTATTAAAGATGTCATTATTACATATAGTAATATATGGTACGATAAAAAATAATGCATAAAGTACTATTTAAAACCCTTTTAATTATTGGCGAAAAAAGGGCTAGATTTTAGGAGCTCTATTTTGACTTTTTAGGTTTTGATGTGTGTCTGTGGTACTGTTTTTATTCAATTATCTGTCAACAATATTAAACGTCATGATTTAGGTGTCTATTATTTTATCTTTCTATAAATGTCATATTTTTCATAATTATAAATAAGGCTAAAATAGATTTTGAAAAAATGCCGAAAGTTAGATGATTTTATAATATACTGGTGAAAATGAAATTCATGGGATATACTAAAAACTTTTCGAGTTATGCATACAAAATTATTGATCTTCATAATTTTCTTACAGATTTAGCATATGCATTAAATGTGTAAGCAATTAGTCATTTATTAATTATTATTAAATATTTATAATGGCTTTCCTTTAGAAAACATTTATTTATAAAGTTATACTAGTGTTTTAAAATTATTACTTTTGATATTTAAAAGATTATGGACCAGGTGGGAAAAATCATTAGGTGAAATAATAGTAATATCTCTGCTAAATCATTTGGTAGTTACCAACTTTTTTTAATTTTGTTTACGATTTCCAAATGATTAAAACTGCCAAAGAAATAAATAATGTTGTCTATTCAACAATGATCAAATATAAATTAAAATCAAAAGGTTATATATCTGATCAAAGTCATAATTATATAATTTATAAGGAAAATGCATTTCACGATATAAATTGAGCAAGGGCCTGAGGTTCAAGTCTCCACCTTCGTTTATAATTTTAAAAAAAATACTTTTTTAAAAAAATAAACTAAACCCTTTAACAATTGGGTAAACATAATGGGAATAATTATAAAATAACTTTCCCTAATTAATAGGGGAATAGGTACCAACATTTTTTTTTTGTACCGACTTTCATTTTGATATATATACTGTATAGTTAATATTAAAGCAACCCATGTAAAATTAAGATTTATGAAAATTACATATAAAATATTATATCAAAATTTTTAATTCAATTTAAAAACAAATATATTTCGGTAAAATTTGAGTGAGACTATTTTTATGGATCGCATTTTCATTCAATTCATTTTATTTGACTTTTACATAATTTTTCATTTTTATGGTTGTACAAGAGAATGATTTTCTTTACTTTTACTATGACATCATTCCTTTTTCATAGTTCTATGCAGAAAAAAGAGCAAAAGACAAAAAGATAAATCTTTGTTTACCAAAAGTAAAGGTAAATTAGAAAGGTTTGTCCATGAGATTGAGATGACATTTCATTTCCAATTGGTTCGACTAAAAAAAGTCGTGAGACTCAGTGACTACTCTGCTTTTCTTTTTTAAGTCTAAATTGATTTTAACTTTTTGGAAATTTTCTTTTCAACAATGCTTTACTTTCTAAAGATTCCATTTCGTGCAATATAACATTAAATATTCCAACTTCACATACTTAAATTGGCAAGATATAAAGTTAAAGTTTCATGCAACAATATATCATGCATTTCCCCTTCTATAAATTTTAAAAAATAATAATAATAAAACAATAACATCCTCATTGATCAATAATGTGGTTTTTTTAACAATATATTGTGGTTTTCAAATTAATTTAACAAAATATAGTGATTTTGGTGGAGTTTAACAAATTAGGCAAAGTCGTCATCTTTACAGGCGACTCCTCATTACTGTTCAATGTCGCCTGCAACAAAGGCGACTTCAGCCATTTATATGAAAAATAATATAAATCTTCTTTTGTTTTTTGTTTTATTTTTCCAAACTTATATTCATATCATAATTATCATTTAATTGAACCTAAAATATTAGATTATTGTGACATGAAATATTATCATTTTTTATTCCTAAAAGGGATGTAAACGAAGTAAGTCTTTCATTAATTGTTCGGATTTCACTTTGAGAAAAGTTCACTCGAAATTGATTATTAAAAGAAACAAAATACAAAATCTCCATAATCGAACCAAACCAAATTTCGATTTGAAGTTTTTGAATTTATAAAATCGAAATTCGAAAAATTTAGTTCACAAAATATAAGCTCGAATTTATTATAAAAAAAAAAATCAAATGAGATGAATTCATTTCTTGACAATACAAATTCGAGTTTGATTTAATTTAATTTTACTAAGCTCACGAGGGGCTTGAGATAGTTTGATAATAGCTCGTTTAACAATCTAAACAAGTTTAGTTTAAATTCGGGCTTATTAAGCATATAATCATGTATATTTATGTAATATACACAAAAATGATAAAATGTCCAATGTGAGCAATTCTTAATATGTCCACCGATGACATGTAATGATCGCATCACCTTATTATATGGAAAACGAAATTAATAGTATATTAATTTTTTCACACATCAGTCGTGGACACATTTTAACATGTCCATGGTGGCAAGGGTAACAGCGCTGGTAATATACACGCTCGTGAAGAAAATATATAATAATATATATTACTCATAATATATATTTTTTCAAACTATCTACGAGACGAACTTGAGCTTGAATTTGAAAATAGGCTCGTGTAGGATTGTGCATGAGTTTTGGAGATTACCAAAATCGAACACCAAAAGTTTAGAATTGGTTTGGTTCAGTTTTGGATAGTTTGTATTTCGTATCACTTATAAATACTTTCATATTAAATATATTCAATTTTATTTGTCATTTTTTACCCAATTGATTTTTTATCGAATTGAATTTAATCGAGCTTGTCGCAATAGATAGCAGATTGGAAGATTTGAAATCATTAATCACAAAAATATTATATTTAGTGAGAAAGAAAGAAATAAATGTTAGGAAAAAGAGATAAGAGAAGGTGGGACCGGGTTCATGTGATGGAGGTAGGGTAACAGTAGACAAGCGTAGATGGAGGGCAATAAATGAGAGAGAGAAGAGAGAGAGAGAGAGAGAGAGAGAGAGGCCATGCTAAAATAAATTGGTGCACATGATTTTTGTCTCCTAACCATTAACAAGTACCATCCGTACTACCCCTAACACCACACACACACACACACACACACATATATATATATATATATATATAATGTATTTGATTTTAATTTCTTTTCTTATTACTAAATATTAGGACAAATATTCTGTATAGCCCCAACATTTGATACTTTGAATTTTACTATAATAGTTTTAATAATATTCAACTTCAGACTGATCCGTTGATTTACCCAATTTATTGTGAATTTGTTTGAAATTTTGATGAGTTCAAAATTGTAATTTTGGTATTCATAGAATAGATATTTGATACATGTTACCAACATTTATACAACTTTATTATGTATTGATCAATGATGAGATCGTGATAAAACTAAATATTTAAAAAATTGTGATAAAAACATATATTTGAGCAAATATTTCAGAACAAAAGTATCTATTTTCCTAATAGTTATATGTAACATTTGATATAATTGTTATGCTCTTGTATTTTATGTGTCATTTGTCATTTTATTTTTTATTTATAATTCACACCTCTAAAATAGTAAAGAATACATATCATTTCAAACAGTTTAGCTCATATTTCATATTATTATATTACACCAAATTCAAAATTCAACCTGACCATCTGCGACTTAGACCAACAGTTTTAAAAAAAAAAAAATTTAATCTCAAAAATATAATGCTTGGAAATATAAATAAAATAGAAAGCATGTGGTAGTTAGATTTATATATATATATATATATATATATATATATATATATAATATACAAGTGCCTATATACATGGCACTTGCTCGGAAGTTTGTGGTTTATGTATGTCGGTACCAAGTTCAACCAAAAATTTGGAAAAACATATATTCAGTCTCTAAATTTTATTTTAAATTGAGTTTCTATTACACTTATTCATAACTATTGAGTTTAATTATTTTTATTCGAATTTAGGATTGATTTTAGTTGCATTGAATTGAGTCCACCCAAGAAATATAGAACTCAAAAATAAAGTTATAAAACTATATTTATAAACAAAAATGCATGAACTCAATTAAAAAAAAGAAAAACTACAGAGATCAGAATACACTTTTCATTTTTTCCACTGAATTATTAGATATTTTGTTAAAAAATAAAAAATAAAAAATGGTTATGCACCATTGATAATGAGACCCAATGGATAGCCAGCCCCATGTATTAAACTTTAAGGGATCAGAAAATCATTATTGTGGAAGGCCCAATGGACGAAGTAACTGTCACTAGTCAACAGGTTGTAACATTAATTATTGATATTTGTAAATAGATAGATCAAATTGGTACGATTATGTACTAACATGTGTTAGTATGAAGAATAAATTTAGTTATTATTTTTTAAATATATTAAAATTATAACATACATTTATTAATTGTATAACTAAAGTTATTAATCAAGTGTTATTTTCTTGTTGAGGAACCCCATTCTTAAGAATCTTAACCATATTTATTTAGAACCTTTTTTTTTTTTTTTTGTTAAATTTTGTTTTTCTTTTTTTTAGTCAAGAGAACGATTTTTGTCTAACTATATTCTTCTACCATTTAGTGGTACAGGCTTAAGTATGTATATGGTGGTACAAACTAAAGCGTATTGTTATACATACTTAAATATGGCTGTACAAGAAAGTACAGACAGTAATGTGGTGGTACGAGTTTAAGTATATGGTGGGTTGACTTCATTAAGTATACAATAGTTCAAAAAAATATTATCTTGGCTAAAAAAAATAACAATTTCAAACTTTTGACTAAAAATTAAAAAATTTCAAATAATTTCTCGTTCTTCAACCCCTCTTCTTCTTTCTTCCGCATTTCTTCCTCTCCCATTTCTTCATTTTTCTCATTTTTTTCCTTCCAATCGCGAACAACACATCAAATCTTCCGCCTATAATGATTCTCATTTCTCAATAGTATTGAAATTTTTGTAGTTTAATGGTTTTATTGGATGAAATATATGTTTGATTGAAATATATACTGTCATAATCTAAAAGGTATAAATCATATAATTAAAATGTATTATTTTTTCATTGAAAGATATTAGTGTCGTATCTAAAAGGTATTAATTGTTTAACTAAAATGTATTAATGGTATAGCTGAAAGATATTGCATGTCTGATAGGACATAGACATGCACAAATAAGTGCATATGTGTGCATGGGAGCGTAGGAGTTGATAAATGCATGAGTGTACACGGAGGCGTGTGGAAGTATTTGAAAACAATCGAATCGAGTTGCACAAATCTAGTATCCCTACACCCGATATACTTCCTCCATCCCGGGATAATTTGCACACTCCCGAAAATGAAAGTAATTTTTTACCAAATTATCCCTATAACTTAACATATTTACCTAATTGCCATTGGCTTAATAATTAATCCTAACCCTAATCCTAATTACCTAACCTGCTAACTGGCCAGCCCATTTTAACCCATTTAATCTACTAACCCAAAATACCCATTTAATTATTCTTAATTTTTGTTGACTTTTCAATTTAAAAAACAAAAAATAACATTTTTTTATTCCACTTGCCGGGATGAGTGTGCAAATTATCCCGGGATGGAGGGAGTACATAAGTTTTTGTATTGAATGAAATAAAATAACACCCCACATTCAGGGCCGGTCCTGACATTTTGGGGGCCCATGACAAAATTGAAAAAATGGACCCTATGGAGAAAGAATTTTTATTTTTTTTACTTAAAACGATATAATTTAAAAACTTGAAAAGACGAAGAAAACAAAATCTTTCATTCAAAAAAAGGTGCAAATAGATCAAGTTTCAATATGCTTATTTGTCCATCTAAAATTTTGAAAGAAATGTAATACCTGAAAATGAAAATAAGTTTGAAATTTTCGTGAAAATATTTAGATCTTCTAGCATTTTCATAAGCAAAATCATCAATAAAGTCTTCAAGATTAAGCTTTTCCAACACATCATTTTCTAAGCATAAAATTGTTAATTCATTTAATCTTTCTTGAGTTATGGTTGAATGCAAATAAGATTTTATCAATTTTAGTTTTGAAAAAACTTATTTCTACTTATGCTACAACAACCGGTATAGTTAGCAAAACTCTATAAAGAATAAAAATATTAGGAAAACAACCCAAAATCTTTACAAACTCAAGAACTGATTTTGTTTTTACTTATAAACATATTTGTAGCAATTGCAATTTAGAAAATAAACAATCAACATCAATATGAGAACAACTTGATAATTAATATAACAGTACTAATGTTTACAACCCAAAATCTTTACAAACTCAAGAACTGATTTTGTTTTTACTTATAAACATATTTGTAGCAATTGCAATTTAGAAAATAAACAATCAACATCAATATGAGAACAACTTGATAATTAATATAACAGTACTAATGTTTACAACCCAAAATCTTTACAAACTCAAGAACTGATTTTGTTTTTACTTATAAACATATTTGTAGCAATTGCAATTTAGAAAATAAACAATCAACATCAATATGAGAACAACTTGATAATTAATATAACAGTACTAATGCAATCTTTTATCATCTAATAAAAGCCACTTTTTAGAACTAAACAAAAAATCAAAAATATTTTCAAAGACTTCAAATTGTTCAAATATACTCTTCAAAGAGAAAATAACTATGTCAACCATAACAAGAAAATGATTGATCCTAAAAGATTTCTTAGCAGACTGAATTTTCTTCATGATAGTTTTCATCAAATTGTTTCTTCCTATGAGTTTTACGTTTTTAGGAAATTTAGGATCAATTAAAATAAATATGTTATAACTATATATTTATATGTAACTATAACTATATATATATAAGGAGTCCTAAATTTTCATCCAATACAATATATATATATATATATGGATGAAAATTTAGGGAATGAGACACTAGACCGTCGACCTTCTCGCCTTAACTTAGAGTCGGCTCTACCCACATTGACTGTTAGTTTATAACATTATTAACATCTCAATAACACTCTCTATAAATGTTCTAACATATATTGATTAAATTGGAATATGATTTATAACAATATATAAAATTGATTAATTAATCCAACTTTGGTATGGATGATAAAACATGGTACTTAATTTGATAGCACAATCCATCCGTAACGCGGTAACGATTTGTATTTGTACTTATCTGCATTTATTGTGAAGCTACCCCCTTCAATCAATGATCCATCCAATCTTTAGTTCTATTCAAGAAAACATAAAATCTTACAAAAAAAATCAGTGATTAATTATTTGTTTTTTGTTTAATCATTCAAGTGTTTCATTAAGTAAGACACATAACACGTGAAAATGGTATAACACTTTATTTATTTATTTAAATAATTCAAATGATTTTATTTTTCTATAGTAATAACTAGGGGTGGGAATAGACTAGGTCAAATTAGTTTTTTGTTGGTCGTACTATGCCTGAAATGTAAAAGGTTAAATGCAAAAAACAACCCCAACTATCGACTTTTTTCAATTTGCAACCTAATCTTTTTTTTTTTCCGATTGCAACCTAATCTATTGTTTTTTTTTCCGATTGCAACTTCCATCCATTTTTTGAGCATTTTTCCGGTGAAAATATCATCACGTGACTTGTACACTCACAACTTAAGGTATAACATTCATTTAAGGGTGATTTTATCATTTAAGGAAAGTGAAGAGAGATAAATGCCCTAATTTTTTATTTAGGGCAAAATCATTTTTATAGTTTATTTTGTTAAATACATAATGTAAAAAGACGATTTTACCCTTTAAATGATAAGTGTGCTAGTCACGTGATGATATTTTCACCGGAAAAATGCTAAAAAAGTGAAGGGAGGTTGCAACTGGATAAATTACAGAAGATTAGGTTGCAATCGGAAAAAAAAAAAAAAAGATTAGGTTGCAATCGGAAAAAAAACAATAAATTAGGTTGCAATCGAAAAAAAAAAAGATTAGGTTGCAAATTGAAAAAAGTCGATAGTTGGGGTTGTTTTTTGCATTTAACCCAAATGTAAATATTAGACCTAAGTTTGACCTATTTGATGAGAAAGACTTTATTTTTAGCCCAAATTTGACCTGTTGTGTGGATAAGTCTGGCCTAAAGCCTGTCAAAAGCCTATTAAAAGCCTACAAAATTATCTAGTATGAAATCTTAAAAAAAAAATCATTTACAATTAAAGAATTACACCGAGAAATGAAAACAACATAAAAATATAAAAAATATAGAACATAAATTAGACTATATTTATATACAACTATAAAAGATATTAAATATATCATATATTTTATATAAATATTATAGATAGGCCGGCCTATTAGGCCTATTAGACTTATTTTAATGCCCGAGTCTCATATATAGGCTAGATAAAAAACCTTACACTGGCTCATTTACTAAAGAGGTTAGGCTGAGTTAGACCAATAATAAACCCCTGTCGAGTAGTCTGAACTATTCCCACACCTAGTAATAACACGAACATAATAAATATGTGTTTCTATAAACATATAACTAATCATAATATAAGTGAGCAGTTCAACCTAGTGAACTGTATGTCTATATATTGTTACGATTCTAACATGTTCATTAAAACTATTTTTAATGTAAATTGATAAATAAATAAAATTTACAATCCAAAAATTATTTATCCTAAAATCAAAGTAAAATTTCTTTTAAAAATAAAGAAAAGACGATATATCAAGAAATAAAAAAATGCAACTTGGTCGCGATTCATTGGTCAAATTCTATCCGTTCTTTAAGAGAGTGCAATAAATATTGGAACATGTGGATATTCTTTCTCAAGTGGATTTTATGGCAAAGAAAAGCTTTCAACTTTTTGACACAATAATTCTATTTATGGTTTATTGATAAAGAAAAAAAGATTGCCTATTTCTCACGGTTTCGATGCATTATTGTGGTATGATTCCTGAGTATATATATATTAAATGACAATACATATATTGCTTTTGATTTTTAAGTAATCTTTTACTCCTGCGTATAATCCTTGCTATTTAAAATCCAATGCCGTCCTTAACATAATAAAATAATAAATAAACAGATAAATTCAATGCGATGCATTATTTAGGATCAACAACAACATAAAATCATCCAATATACAAATATTTAACCTAGAATTTTAGCTTCTTAAAAAATACATATTTTTTTGAAAAGCATGAATTGTATATATTAACAAAGTAAACTCTTGCTCAATCATGGTGTTGCAGAGCTTCATCCATCAGTACTGGTTTGCTCCAGAGTGAATGTAAGACTTGTCTTTAAGATTCTATAGATACAAACAAACAAACACATAAATAAATAGGGTAAAAGAATATGCAAAGATAGATACCATCTGATTTCGTGTGTACTCAGTTTTGGTGACATATAAATATATAATTCACAACAAAAAAACAAAAAAATTAATTGGGAAAGTACAAATTGAAATAATCAAAGCATCCATTTGGAATTAGCGATTGCAAGTTGCGACTTTTACTAATACTCGTCACACACATATACTGTTTTACATTACATTAGATTGATTCGGATTTAATGGTTTTTTGTTTTCTCAATCCAAAACAAACCAAACCAAACCAAAGATTCCGCTTCTCAAAATATTATAACATTAACCTATATAAATCAATATGAACCAAAGTTTCGTTTTGATCTGTTTGTTATTTTTTTGTACAACCATAATTTGTAGGATTAATTTTGTCCTATATAAAATACAGGTATCCATTAATAAGTCCACACTATTCCTTATTGAAGGCAGGATGTAATTTAATTGAGAAACATATATAAATATTAATTAAATGATGCCAGTCTACCTATGAAACTCACAATTTTTTTAAGAGACCCATAATTTCCATTTGGGCTGTTGATATGAAAAGATTTTGTCCGACCTAGGCCCATTATCAGGCCCAAATACTTTCGTGGGTATAATATAGTTAGCCCAAAACTAGCATATGGGCCTAAATAGGTTCTGATGCTGAAAATAAAATCGATGACCCATAATTTTGTGAGAGTATTTTAAGTCGTTCGATTCAAGTCAAATTTCTGAGATCCAACGGCTAAAAGTTTAAACTTTTAATTAAAACTAAAATAAATCAATCAATCTCTCTCTCTCTCTCTCTCTCTCTACAGATTCCTCCTCGACGGTCGATGGAAGCAGCAGCCATGGCCAGCACAGTACGAGTCGCCGCCGCTCAGATGACCTCCATCAACGACATCGCCGCCAATTTTTCCACCTGCTCTCGTCTCGTTAAGGATGCAGTTACCGCCGGCGTAAAATTACTGTGTTTCCCTGAGAATTTCTCCTACGTCGGTGCCAAATCCGGCGACAGCCTCAAAATCGCGGAACCATTGGACGGACCAATCATGAAGAAATACTGTGCCCTAGCAAAGGAATCAAATATCTGGCTATCACTCGGAGGATTTCAGGAGAAAGGATCCGATGATTCGCACCTGTGTAACACACACGTACTGATCGACGACGCCGGAAACATACGAAGCACGTACCGGAAAATGCACATGTTCGACGTCGACGTCCCCGGCGGCGCAGTTTACAAGGAGAGCAGTTTCACCGAAGCCGGAAAAGAGATCGTGGCGGTGGATAGCCCGTTTGGACGCCTCGGACTCACTGTCTGCTACGATCTGCGATTTCCGGAGGTTTATCAGCAGCTGAGATTCCACCACGGCGCGGAGGTGCTGTTGGTGCCGGCGGCGTTCACGAAAGTGACAGGGCAAGCGCACTGGGAGATTCTGCTTCGAGCTCGAGCGATTGAGACTCAGTGCTACGTCATAGCAGCGTCGCAGGCAGGGAAGCATAGCGAGGACAGAGAAAGCTATGGAGATAGCTTGATTATTGATCCATGGGGGACGGTAATAGCGCGGTTGCCTGATCGGATTTCGACCGGAATTGCTGTTGCGGATATCGATTTCTCGATGATTGACAAGGTTAGATCGAAGATGCCTATCTCTCAGCATCGAAAGCCGATCGAGTTTTGGAGATGAGCATCTTCAGCTTCATCCCTACTTTCTCTTTAATGTAATGCAACTCTCTTCATAGCCTTGAAAATTGTGTTCCAAATCATAATGTTTCTCAATATATTCTGTCACAAAACTGATAATTCAACAAAGCTTTGAGATAGATCCATTTGAATAAATGAATTCCCAGCATTCCACATTTCCAATCACAATTAATTTTACATATACAGAACTAAAGATAAAATACAAAAATCGGAAAAATATACTAGA
Organism: Scutellaria galericulata; assembly: GCA_946896805.1. Taxonomy (NCBI): domain Eukaryota; kingdom Viridiplantae; phylum Streptophyta; class Magnoliopsida; order Lamiales; family Lamiaceae; genus Scutellaria; species Scutellaria galericulata. Next base: position 15,182,642 of record OX335785.1, read on the forward strand.
CAAGCGATGAACTCCTCTCTACTAATCACATACATCTTCTGCATATCCTATGAAATAAAAAACCTATATCAACATTCATCCCGGAAATTTCTCTCATAAAAATTTGAATCATGAATGTTACGTGGCATAAAACTCTTTTCTTCAAGAGCCTTGGTCTCAAGAAATGCTAGGTAAGTCGTTCTAGCAAGACCCGAGTGGCTTCAGCTGATCAAGGGCAAGATTAGAGTAAAAGAATAAGCAGACATCGATAAAATATGATGATCTGAAAACTTTAAACTACAACAGTTTGGCCAGTAAGTGCATCCTGAAGCTGCAAAGAGCCATCTCTCATTAAGTTTAAGCTCAAGCTCTTGAACCTCTCTCTTGAATACTGTCGTGATGCCTTTCTCCAGTCTGTTCCCGTTTTCATCATTGCAACAAACTCATCGTAGCTAATTCGCCCATCCTGAAAGAAGCCAATAGTAATAATGAAATACAAGGTTACTGCCTAGGATGATCACTTTATTTCAACTCTCCTAACAAGAGTTGGTTGAAAATCTTATATCTATGCCAAAAACATTAAGATTAACTGTTACTAGTGAATTTAGTGAACCTTGTCGGTATCAACTTCGCGCATGATGTTGTTGACTACATCGAGATCAGCTTCACCAGATTCATCTTCTAAAGCTTCTCGTAGTTCATTGAGTTCAATATACCCACTTCCATCTTTGTCAAAGAACACAAATGCTTTGCGGAAATGCTCATCGTTCTCCATCCTCTGTAAGTGGATAATGACTGCGACAAACTCCCCATACTCCAATACACCATTCCCATCAACATCCGCCTATCAGAGATAGAAAAAAAAAAATTCATATCAGATCAGTAAACAAGCATAACTATCTCCTTTATATTAACTTATGACATTTATAAATGCATCTTAAAGTTTTAAGGTTGCTCGATGTTCAGTCTGACTATATCCTTATTCCAAACTGTGTTCTTACTGAAGATTTTGGAGCTAACAAGATAAAACATGATAGTTTGAGCATCCTTCAGTAGGTTCGGACAATCCAGATAGAGTTTCGAAAGAGGCTGGTAACAGTAGTCAAGTCTCTTGTTCTTACATATATCATCCAGACATGACAGACAACAGGACTAAGAGATAAAAAACAAAGAGCAATAACTCAAAGTTTATGCATATTTGTCTATTGAAATGATTGTTTACTTGAAATGCAGAGTTTGTAAGCCTTAGCGTATCTGATCCAGAACAGAGAATCCAAAACTATATTGTACACCACTATATAGTGCAAACCGATTAGAAGTGTTCTTCAGCTGTATGTATGGTCTTCAAAGAGATGCAAAGGAAAACAATTTAAACGAACATGGGAAACAAATGAGTTTGGAAGGTTGTAGAGAACATGTTAATCCAATTAATATCCGACTCCATGGCTTAATGCATGCTCAACCTAAGAGGTGGAAATCGACCCTCATCCCACAAATACACATGGGTCTGTGTGAATTGATGATGCATCAAGGAGACACTGACTCCATAGGTGGGGATCCACACACAAGCATAGTAAGTCAATTGACCGAGATATGAAGCAATGATGGAAAATACCAGCAAGGAGCAATAGATTGTTCCCAGTACACTGATATATATTGTGCAATCATATGAATCTAGAATTAACATCCAGATAAAAATATAATAAATTTCAGTTTTTGTTCCAATTCAACAAGAAATGATATCAAAACTAGCAAATATTAATGGTTGGTTGGATCGACAAGCAGTAAACTATTAATAAAGTTTTAAGAATAATAATAACTTACCACATCCATCAGCAGCTTTATCTCAGGCTCTGCAAGCTGGGAACCCACTTTCCTCAGACCAGCTTTTAGTTCATCGTATGTTACCTTCCCATCGTTGTCAGTATCCATCAACGAAAACATATCTTTAATTACTTCTACCTCTTCAACAGATAAATGGTCCGCAATTACCTACAAAGTGTAGAGATAAAATAAATGATTATTACGATATAAAGTAATTAAATGAGCTGTCAGAAGTACTGGCAAGGAGCCCACAGCATAGCCCTATTTCACCTAAAATTTCTGCAAATTATGATTACCGAATCATGCATCCATTAGTAAGCAACCTTGAATACCAGTCATAAATTTGTCTTTGCAATACATACCAGTATCCAGTAACTGGTATATTGCACAGAGAGGAAGAATTTGTATTTGCAATATTAAGCACAAAGCTACTAGAATGGGTGCTTACCCGCAATGCTTTCTTCTTGAATCTGTTCATGAAAGAAAACTGCTTGAGTCTTGCCCTCACAACATCTCCCAACGGAACATTTGGAGCCTTTTTTGCATTTTGTATCCAAGGATGATCTAACAAAATAACATAGAAGAGTTAGAGCTGATGTGTAAACCAACCAGGTTGCAGAAACATCAGTCTATTAGCAAATTATGAAATGCTATGATGATTCACAAAATGTCTAGCAGCCCCTGTGAACCTCAACTCTGTTACTCCTAAGACGAACAACTTTGCACGTAATTGGGATCGTCCACAGGCCTAATTGGCTGATTCTATTACTATTCCTACATCTTTGAACCACTTAACAGAACAATCAGATTAAATATTGAACTTTATGGTCCAACAGTAAATGCCAACCATTTGGTGCCAAAGCAAAACAATATTTCCTACCAAAGCATGCTACCCACCATTATTTGCAATCAAAGCGTTCACATGCAGCATTTAACATAGACACTACCACTCTCACTTAAACCAAACTTTTTCAGAAATTTGTTATCGTAAAATACTAAACAAACTCACCGAGCACCTGCTGGGCTGTCAAACGCTTTTTGGGGTCTGGCTCGAGCATTTGCCTAACAAGACTTTTTGCACTTTCGGAAATCTGTGGCCATGGTTCCCTCGTAAAATCAATCACTCCTCTTAAAATTGCAAGAGCCACACCTTGTTCAGTTTCTGCATGACCAAGGAATGAAACAAAATCTCAATCATGCGACCTTTACAAAGATCAAATTGGAAACGTAAACTACAACAGAATGAGAAAATATACCAGCCCAAAACGGGGGAACACCGCACAACAAAATATAAAGAATCACCCCAGCACTCCAAATATCAACTTCAGGTCCATAATTTCGCTTCAAAACCTCTGGTGCCATATAGTATGGGCTTCCCACAATCTCAGAGAACCTTTCACCTGATTTAGAAAAACAATCTCTTGTTAATTCATTAGAAAACTAATCATATTCAGAAATAAAATTTACATAAGCAAAATCCTCATACTTCTCTGATGAATTAAAAATGTGAGTACGTAATCAAATCAGTAAGTCAAATCATCACAGTAAAAGACATTTACATGAATTGATCTGGAGAAAAGCTAAACTAAATATGATATTAGAAACATAAAGTAAATTGAAAATATTTTAAGAATAAAAAACAGCTATCAAAATATCCCCAAAATCAAAAGAACTGACAAATCTCAAACTACCTTAAAAAATATGATCAAAAGAAAGAAACTCTTATATATTGAAACTCTTAAATTCAACCAAACCTACCAGGCTTGAAAAACACCGACAAACCAAAATCAATGACCTTGAGCGCAGAATTCTCCTTCTTGTTAGCAAAGAGAAAATTCTCAGGCTTCAAATCCCTATGCATAACACCGTGCTGATGACACATCCTCATCACTTCGGCCACCGTCCTGGCCACGCCGGCCGCTGCCCTCTCGCTGTAATGTCCACGAGCCACTATCCTATCGAAAAGCTCCCCACCTTCACACAATTCCATTACCAAATGCACCGCCTCGTTGTCCTCATAGGTAGCGCGTAGCTTCACGATGTTGTGGTGCTCCGGCAAGCTCGACATGATCGCCACCTCGCGGCGGACGTCCTCTATATCCACCGCCGTACGGAGCTTCTTCTTCGAGATTGACTTGCACGCAAGAGCCTCGCGCGTCTCGCGGTCGGTGCAGAGGTATGTAATTCCGAATTCGCCGCGGCCGAGCTCGCGGCCGAGTATGTACTTGTCGGAGATTTTTGTCCTGGGAGAGAAATCTTTCAGAACTCGGATCGGATTGGGCGATTGGGCGTAGGGGTTGGGGTACTGTTCGCGGTGTTTTTTGCGGGGTTTTGGGGTTTGGGGTTTGGAATTTGGAGGCTGCTTTTCTGAAGGTTTTATGCACGCGTTGCAATTTCCCATAGTTAAAAGTTATAAGCTCAGAGAGGTGAAATGGTCGATGTTCCGGCTGAGCAACCGTCAGCGGCGGTGATTGGTGGCGGAGGAGGAGAGCATATAGTTTAAGCCGGCGAAGAGGAGAGAGAGAGAGAGAGAGAGAGAGAACGCGGGGTCAGTTGGAGGAAAATTTTGGTATTTGAAAATAGAAAGGTTTATAATGTTCATAAAAATTAAATCCAGTTTATAGAAATTTATGTCCATTACTAATTTATTTAAATTCAGACCATTATTTTGTTGGTTCAGAATTCAGATTCATCTTCAATTATTTTTGAGTGTATATATGATAATTTATTATAGTACAATAAATTATTATTAGTGGGAAAAAGATTTCTAGTTCTGATGTGGAATTGGAACTGTTGTAAATAGATCATCACGAATGTCTTCTTAGCCCACGAGAATCAACACATCAATATATACAATAGTTCTCAAATGAATATAAAATTATAATATGAAGTAGATAATAGTGGCAACCAAAGGAAAAAAACCATTTTTATTAATAATGAATCCAATATATATATATATATATATATATATATATGTCCTTTGAATATGAAGGATCATTACATGTGAAAAGCCAAAAGACTAAGAACCTTAAAGGCTCTAGAGTAATGTCCATTAAAACTAATAAATTTATAACAGGAACTACCGTATTAATTTTATGAATATTCATTTTCTAGCTAAATTTTGTTTTTGATATAATAAGATACCTCACCAAATATCAATTTCTGATACAGATAAAATAAAAATAAAATAAATGTCAAGGTTATAATAAATCAAGGAATAGGATTTGTTTGGAGGGATGTTTGAAGAATTGAAGGGTGAATTGTCTTTTCAGTTGAGAGACAGTAGGAAAAACAAATTAGGGCTTGTGGCATTAATGCCATTTTGGCTAGCTCACTTATCCCTTATCTTATCTCTCATGATTTTTTTTAAAATAAAATTAATTTATTGATTATATTATGCATATAGATGGACGGTGACGTTTAAATACTAAATGAAAGAATTGTTTTGATATTGTGTCCTTACGTAACAAATCGAGATTATTTAATTAGAAATATATAGTTCAGTTGGTTTGGTTACGGGTCAAGTAATTTCCTATGTTAGAAGGTGGTCAAAGTCAAAGTCTTTTTTCCACATAAACATTAATAAGAAAACAATTAAATGAAACCAAGAAATTGTATATAAAATAAAATCAGTTTGCTTGTTGATTTTGACTACGTGTTAACTAGGGATGGCAATGGACGGATTCGGGGATGATATTGACATCCCCATACCAAATTATTATATTTTATACCATTCCTGTTTTGAAAATCTGGTACGGGGATGAGATTCACCGTTCGGGGAACTGATTCCCCGCGGGGAATTCGGGTTCCCCAAATTTGATTTTCTATAAGTTAAAATTTTAAATAATATTTAACAAATATAAATAAAAAAACTAAAACAACTCATAAACAATATTAATCCAACATCAAATACCATAAAGTCATAAATCTAGTCTTTAAAATAAAATTATGAAATGCATAATTAAAATGACAACACAATCTAACAAGTTAATAGAGTTTGAGTTCTTAATTGCAATTTAAAATATTAAATTAATAATTAATTGTTAATTTGTTTGTGGGAATAAGGTGGGAGCCATAACCTGAGAAGTTAGTGACATATGAAATTTTTTGAAAGTTTAAATATATTTATTAATTAATATATATATATATATATATATTAATAAATAATATTAAACGGGGAACGAGAAATCCCGTTTCATATCAACGGAGTCGATTTCGAGGTCGGGGATTGGGTGGGGGACAAGAATACCATCCCCGTACCATCCCCATAATTTTTAAATGAAGAATCACCGTCCCCACTCCATTCCCCGATTCGACCGGGGAATCCCCGCCCTGTTAATATTGGTACCCAACGGGGATGGTTCCCGAGGGGAAATTGCCATCCCTAGTATTAACAAAGTCTTTATAAGATCGACCACCGTACCATGTAATTGAATGATTTAATCAAAGTTTATCTGAAAGAAAAAGAAAAAAAAATTAAACTTTCCTCCAATTTAGAATCATAATTAACTCAAAATATTTGCAAAATCTTTTACCAACTTTTAGTTTCTTGTTTTTTTTTTGTTTGCAAATTGATTCAGTTATAATATTTCAGTATAAAATTAACTGAAATATCCACCGAAATAATTCTTATATATAGGTTACTGCCCCATTGTTTGACATATAATCTAATCAAGCAATGATAGTGACATGTTTAAGTGGATTATATGGAGTAACATTTATGTGTATTAATAATTCATTTTTTATGCATCAAGAATTAATAATTAACAATGAAATTATATATAAATTTATATGTATCATTTAATTTATTTTTTCAAATCCAATGACATATTCTGAAAAGTTATTCTAGGCTTAATTTTTTTTAAAATGTAATTTTTCAAAATTTCCTAATATTTCAGTTCAACCCAAATTTCGATATTTTACCTTCTTCAAAACGGATCAGTAATCGATTTCTATTTGAACTATTTGAACATGCTGATCAAATCCTACAAACATTGATATGAACAAGTAGTAATATAACTATTGATTTTTAATTTATCTTCGTACAAGCTAATGATACTTTATAGGAATGTCAATAAGGTTTATAAGTATGGGACAAATTCAATCTTTTCTGGAATTAAATGGGAGTAGACTACAAAATTAATATTACAAGTTGGGTTTTAATTAATTAAATGGCAGGCTTGTTTTTATTAATTTTAATGTTTAATTAATTAAGCAGGTGGAGTGTGAGTTGGTGTAGGTGAACTAATTGGAAAAAGTTAGGAGAATCCAAACTTGTAGAGTAGTTAACATCTCATTAACCACACCACCAACTTAATTATGCACTTTCTAAGTCAAAATTATGACCAGATTTTCTATTTTTCTCATCAAACAAAATACACTTTATCTAGATGTTATCGAATCAAATCGATCGAGTTGAATTAAATCAACAGTCTTAGTTCATTGAAAATTGATATAGCTGAATCACAAACTATAATTAAAAAATAATTAAACAAAATATATAATTTCAACAAAATGATGTACGAATCTTTATTGAAGATATACAACAATAATAAAAATTTCATTAATTTCTCATTTTCCTTTATTGAAATTAATTAATTATCCAGTTGGCAGGGCACCAAAATGAGGTGTAAAAAGTAGCCTTTTTTTAGCACTTGAAAGGGAAACCCATAAGCAAACATAATGGTTGTGTCCCCCAAAATTGGCCCTTTACCTCCTTTTCTAAACTATATGCATGCCATGCTACTTTTCTAAGGCATAAAGAAGAGTCTATTACAAGAATTTTTTCATCATTGCCTTCTTCATTTCAATCACACCATCCCTTTTGCCTCCTTCAATTTGACAAGTCCTCAAGATCTATATGTTTGGATAGGGTGTAGATGGATATTATAAGCTTGGGACTAGGATTTTAGTGAATTTGGAAAAATATGGAATTTGATAGTCATATGTGTTTGTTTTGAGATTTTATAAGGTATGATTATAGTTAAGATTTAAGATATCACTATAATATTAAGAATTGTAGAAAAAATAAATGTTGTTATTTTTTCTTTATTTTGAAAAAGTAGATGTTTAGAATAGTAGAAAATGTCAAAATCTCATTAAAAAATATAGATTGAGACATTCCAAATCTGGATGCTAGTCCCTATCCAAACACAATAAACAATTGTTGGCGTGTTGAAGGGATATTTGTCTAATTGGAGTTGCACTCTCATACATCAGTTACACGGATTCTTGGATCCAATAATTCAACCTGATAAAACTCATGACTCGCTATATAAATAAGTTTTTTTTTCATCTTTAAAAATTAGATCCAAATACAACGAACACATAAGAGCTGAGCAGCAGCTTCTTCTTCTTCTCCTTCTCAACTACAAATTTATTTCTTCTCTCACGACTTCTTCTATCGTGTTCTTCGTATTTATTATCTTCTTATTCTAACTTCTTCCTTCTTCTTATCATTTTCTCTATTCTTCTTCATATCATGATTCATATGTGTCGATTTCTTTTTCTATAATAACTACTTTTCTCATAATCATATCTTTTTTTACTAAAAAAACAAAGAAGATTATTAGTTGTAGCAAAAATATGGATACAAAATGATTTGACTATTTTGCTGAAATTTATTAGTTGTTCACATAAAAATATTAGTTGTATCATAAAAATGCATTACTTCATTTACATAAAGGAACTTCATTTTGCTAAAATATAACATAAGCTATTAGTTGTATTATGTAAAAGTATTAAGCATACAACATAAATTTATTACAACATTTACTTAAATGTATTACCTTATTTTACTTTTTTTTAATGAGTTTAGGAGGAGTGGAATGGAGATAATAAAGACTAGAAAACTTGCGTGATTCGGATACAAACTCTGGTCATCACAATCTACACCTTTATAAAGGTAAGATACCACTTGAGTTACAAGACTCATAGTATTACCTTATTTTACTTATAAATATTTAGTTTTATCATTTTACTAGAATATATTAATTGTATTACTTAAATGTAATAGTTGTATCACATAAAGATACCAATTCATTACATACAAATATTACCTCATTTTATTGAAATATAGCGTAAATGGAATAATTTGTACAACGTAAATGTATTAATCATTGTTGGGATATTTCATAGTTATCTTGATAAGACAAAACTGTATGCGTAATGAGAAAAGAATAGTTTGCTTAGGGTATGAATACCTAAGTTTCCATCTTGTATACATGAATCTATAAGAGATCATGTAATGGTTTTCCAAGTAGTAAGGAAAACCAACCTTAGAAGATTTAGGAAGATATCTTCTAAGAGCAGCATGCTGTTGCAGAAAGCTGAAGAAAGAAGTATGCAGTAAGCTGAAATGAGAAGTAAGCTGAATGAAACAGCAAATAGGATGCTGAGAACATGACTGTAGCAGCAAGCAGCGAACAACAAGTTGGATGGAGTAGCAGGCAGAAAACAGCTAACAGGAAGAAGCTACAGCAACCTGAGGAGATGATATGAAGTAGCCAACAGATCTATTACAGGAAGACAAGTGCTACCTTCATCTCAGCACAAGGAAGACCATGCAACTCAAAGAAGAGCAAAACTATCTATCAACTGGAGTAGCTACTCATTGCATGAAAAGTCAAAGATGGTGGGCGCATTAAATGCACATGTCAGGAGCAACTCAAAAGCATTTAATACGGCCATAAAGAAAGATCTTGGAGATCAAAGCTTGAATTCAAAATGGATGAGTGTTCCCCTTCAACGGATATACTCTCAAGATCTATAAATAGAAGGTGTGGCTGACTGAAGACATTGCTGAATAGAGTCGAGAGGAAACTCAGATATGTTCCAAAGCTTCTCAAGCTTATACATGTTCAGCCACTCAACCTTCTAGGAGCAGTCTACCATAGCATTAAAGCTTTCAGAGATCAAGATTGCTTCGCACCAGTTGAAGAAACCGTTTTTTCTTTTAACCATTTGTGCTGTGTGCGCTAGGTTGTTTTAGGTATACTTAGTTGAGATGATTGTATCCTTGCTAAGTGTATAGTCTAAGAAGTAGACTACTTGCCCTTTGTGGGATTGTATCCTTTGTAGGTTGTGGCCTTGAACTAGAGTCTGAGATTCTAATAGGTGTAGTTTGTTAGAAATAAGTTTGTAAAGTGAGACTTGTAAATCGAACTGACCTAACGAAGTTCCTCCTTGTGAAGAAGTAGAGTGGATGTAGAAGGCTTACACTACCTTTGAACTACTATAAATCATAAGTGTTTATTGCTTTGATTTACTTATTGTATTGTTCTTATCTTGTTATATCTATCTTACTGCATATCATAAGCATCCTGCATAAAAGATTTTGAAAAAAGCATACTTGAAAATAAAACTGTTTTTTCCAAGAGAAACTCTATCGTTATTTATTTCGCAGCATTCTGATACTGAGTCAGGAACCTAAATCAACCTTTGGTCAAGTTGCTGATTCGAGACAGGTTACTGCATTCATCTGTGAATCAAGAACCTGTTATACAAAAAAAGTTTTTAATTGTTTCAAAAATCGATAGAGGTTCATTCACCCCCTTTGAACCTCTGACCACTTGGGACCAACAATCATATTACATAAATGTATTACTACATTCACTTAAAGGTATTACCTTATTTTACTTAAAAAATGTTTATTATTTTATTGAAATATATCAGTTGTATTACCTAAAATATAAGATGTATCACACTTATTAAATGTATCACATAAAAGTATTATTCTATTTATTGAAATATGACGTAAGAGTATTACTCATACGACTAAAAGATATTATATATACAACTAAAAGGTATTGCATGTATAACAGAATGTGGAGGATGTGGGTAGGAATATAAGGGTATGTGGGAGTGTATGCAAACTGATCGAGTTGTGTTACATGAATCCTAAATTCATGCATTAGTTATATATAAATTTTAATAGTATAAATTAGATCGATAATTTCGATCCATTGCATAAACTTGCAATTGTAATTATGAAATTGAAAAAAATATATGTAGAAAACTATTTTCTAACATATCCAATGTTTTAAAAATGAAACTTTAAACAATATCTAATTATTGGGTTATGGAGACTGATCATTTATGCAACGACCCATGATTACAGCGATCCAACATTTTGGGCCATTTTGGCCCATCATGTTGAATGATTTATAGGGTTACGACCCAATTTTGGCTATAAATAATCCTAGATTCGTTGTATTTATCAACACATGAAAATTAGTAAATTCTCCTGGTTTGATAGTCCCCCAAATGTAGTCAATTTGACTAATTGGGTGAACAAATCATTATCGTTTATTTTTATGTTCGTATCGAATTCTCTATAATTGCTCTTAAAATCCTAACACTAACCACCCAATTTTTGCTTAAATCGATCTTTTTTGGCATCAACTCACGTAGGCGAGGCTAGGCAACTTATTAATTAATGAATTTATTTATTTATTATTTTAATTTGTTAGCAAAACAGAGATGTTTTTCTTTATATATTTTTAGTGATTTTGTTAATAATACAAATTAAGCATCATCGTGCTTCGTTGTCTTGTTGTATTTATTAAGAAAATATGGATTAGATGAAGACACGAATTTAATAGAATGTCAAATAAAAAAATTAATATAATATTTTATGCAAAGTGGTTAACATACCACGTATAAATATAATTCAAATAAAATAATAGGATATCTTATATATTTTTCATCAAAACTATCCATATCTGCATTTTACGATCAAACTTTTTATTACACCCAACCTACTACGTTTTGCCTACAGAGCTACTTTAAGTTGTTGGGCAGCACTTATGTGCCCCAGGGGCATGTGCCCCCAACATTATTATTATTATTATTATTTTTTTTTTCTTTTTTCTTTTCTCACTTCTCGTTGTTCCTTCATTTTTTTTTTCCTTTTTTTTTTCTTCCCCTTTAATTTAATTCATTGTTTTTCTTCTTCTTCTTTTTTTTTTTCTCTCTTCCTTCTCAATTTCTTCATTAATTGCTACAAAGTGATACCTAAATAGTATACAAGTGATATTTTTCATTAAATGAATAATTAATACATTAAGAGTAAATATGTAATACCTTATACTATAAATATTAGTAATTAGTAATACTTTATACTATAAATATTAATACCTTCAAGGTAAATATGTAATACCTTAAATGTGCATATCTAATACCTTATATTATAAACATTAATATCTTAAAGGTGCATATCTAATATCTTATATTATAAGCATTAATACATCAAAGGTAAGCATGTAATACCTTAAAAGGTGCATATGTAATACCTCATCTATAAGCATTAATACCTTAAAAGTAATATGTAATACCTAAGAGTATACAATTGATACTTTAAGAGTATACAACTGATATCTTATAAACATACAATTGATACCTTAAGAGTTGTTTTATACTATAAACACTAATACCTTAAAAGTAAATATGTAAATAAGAAAAATAAAAACAAGAAAATAGAGAAGAAGAAGAAGAAGAAGAAGAAATTGATAAGAAAATAAATTAAGAAGAAGTAGAGAAAAAAAAAAGGAAAAAGGAAAAAAGAAGAAAGCAACACTATTTCTGCACTAATACCTTAAGAGTAAATGTGTGATACCTTAAAAGTAAACAACGGATACCTTAAGAGCATACAACTAATACATTTACTGAAAAATCTTAAAATTTCAAATGTTTCATCATCTTCTTCCTCAAATTTTTTGCAAATCATGATTTCATCATATTTTTCGTCAAATTTTCTACAAATAATGATTTCATATTGTTTGAAATAATTTATTTTCAATGTTTTAAAATTATTCATAAATAAAAAAGGGGAAAAAACCTCACAAATGATTTCATGGAAATTTGAAGAAGAATAAGAAGAAGATAGACAAGAAGAATAAGAAGAATAATAATAAATCAATAAGAAAAGAGATTAAGAAGAAGAAGGAGAAAGAAGAAAAAAAAAAGAGGGTAAAAAGAAGAAAACAATATTGTTTCTGCATAATACCTGAAGAGTAGATGTGTGATACCTGAAGAGTAAATGTGTGATACTTGAAGACTAAATGTGTGATACCTGAAAAGTATATATAATCAGCTTGTGCGCGGCCACACCATAATAGGGCGCATGGGCGCGCATGGGAGCGGGCCACGCGCCGGGTCAGGTTGGGGGCATACAATTTTTTGTCTAAGTTGTTTGAAATCAAAATTATTTCTCAATGGTTTTTCACTCACATATAGTGACATAGGTTAATGGTGTCTTTAAATGTAATTTTTTCTTTTCATCGATCTAATTGTACACGGAATAAGGTGCATGACCGGTATGTAACAAAAATTAAAATAATAATCTACTTTCAATAAATCTTCCTTATCTTTAATCACATAGAGTTATAACTCAAGTAGTATCTCACATATATAAATATGTAAATTATGATGATCAAAGTCGAATTTGGATCACGTAAATTTTCAGTTCTTTATTCTCTCCCTTCTACTCTCTTTATATATATATATATATATATATATATATATATATATATATATATATATATATACACACACAACTCTAGATGGCAAGTGTAACTTGAAATCTAGTTGTTGCGGACGTAAAATGTAAGGAAAAAAAAGTTTATATATAACAAAGTGTAAAAACATTTAGGGGATATTTGTTTTTCATTTCAAAATCACATTTCCAATATTTTACTACATGAAACATTAAAATTATGTCTGTTTTACATATTTGTATTTATGTTCATTTTTATATTCATTTTAAATTAAATATTTAAAATGAGTTTAATCACTATCAAATCATCTAATATAATAATAACATATTTTCATATAAAAGATTCCGAGGACCCACCTCTATCAAATCAATTTATATAATATAATAAATTTCAAACATTCTCATTCAATTGGATCCACCACTTATATAATATTCAAATAAAATATAATTTCTAACCAAAATATTCAAATGTGGGTCCTACCTAATCTCTTTTTTATACAAGAATTAATAAAATCTCGTAAATGATGTCGCAAATATTGAAAACTAGAAATTGAAGTTGAAAACAAAACCAAACATCCCTTTATATTTCGAATAATAAGGTCATTTATCTAAATATTAAGATTTTTACTTGTCATTGAATCTACAAATAAAAATAAAGTAATATTACTAGTGTTGAAATATTTTGTTTGTAAAATTTTTGAAATGTTTCACTTTACAGTATAAACTTTAAATGTTTTGCATTTTTACTGTGTAGATATACGTGTCCGAAATCAAAGGCTATGATTTAGAGGAAATGACCTTGAATACACAAACCCATAAAATAATATGTGGTTGTTACACAACTTTTTATTTGAAAACTCCAATACTACACAATTTGAATTTAGAATTACCAAAATTATACATTTTGTATGTTTGAGTCAATGATTTAACGGTGCACATTGAAGACTTTAGTTTGGTGTCTGATAAGGTTCTGAAAAGTAACATGACATGACATATGTTTGTTTTTTTGCTTCACATGAACACAGTATTTTCGTGGATTACCATTATATAAAGAGGGTCACACACACATTGAAATGTCATGAAAAATTACGAGAAGGAAAAATTACTCTCAACTCTTTCGTTTGTCTGAGACAAATTTCGTGGAAGGGATATGAGTGTTGAATAATTTTGGTGTAGGGCTTATTGTGAGTGTTATGAATTTCGTGCGAGGTTTTATTGTTAGAGGGAATTTCATTGAATTTTCATGGGTGGGGTGAACAATTTCGTGGGTAGTGAAGAATTTTCTATAATTTTCGTGGGAATTTCGTGTATGCTTAAGAATTTCATGCAATTTTCGTGGATGTGTTGAAGAATTTTGGGGAAAGATCATTCTGTGGAAAAAAAATTTCTAGGAAATTTCGTGTACTCGGAGACATTTTGGTGGAAAGGTATGCTATTTTCTTAAATTTTATATATTGGAATTCGTTGTTATTTTCATAAAATTATTGTATTAGAATCCGTTGTTATTTTCGTGTCAGGTATTTAATTTGCGTTTCAACATAGATATGATAAAATTAATTTACCTTTAGACGAAAATGCCACCTATAATTATTTTCGTGTAAGATTGAGCTTGATACGTATAGAGTTAGATGAAAATTAATATTTGTTGATAGCTTACTCGAATTAATAAAGAAAACAAATTACGTGGAAGGTTGACACATTTATATAGGTATTATTTTCAACCCTTATTAATTTTTGTAATATTTGAAAGGGTGTGCATAATAGTATTTTGTATTTTAGAATTATTACAACTCACGAAATATGATTATAAATCTTTTTTTTTCAGTAGTTGGATTATTATTTAATATCATGATTTATATATTTATATGCATTGTTATTTTTAGTTTATATTTGCATTTTATGTTATAAATATTGATAATTTGTAAATTTATTATTATATTTTGAACAACAACTTAAAAAAAAGGTCAGTGACATGTCTGTCGTGGTTTGGTATGGGGGTTTTTGGCAAGGTATGGATTGCCAAAACGGTACAAAGGAGCTGTTGAACCTGCAAAGAATGACGTTTGATGATCTATTATTTTCAATTCATGATCTGGTGAGTGTTGACATTAGTTGTTGGGCATATGTGTTCCACTCACTAGTTGACATAAATGGAAGAGTGAAAAAGATAAAAATCAAAAATGATTCTGATTTGTTAACCGTATTGTCCATTATCGATGAAGATCTGGTCGTTTTTGTTTCTTTGAGGATCAGATCCAGGATTTTCTACAAGGGGTGAGGGAACAACAACTCAAAATCCTATCCATGGTCAGATGGATTCGACAAATTTTAATGTTGGATCCTCGTATCGAGATGAAGAGACTACCTTTAATGAAAGTAATGTTGGACGTGGTAAAGTGTTTTCGACTTTTGATTATGATGTAGAGGTGACTCACTTGGACGACAATGCCACACCAAAGTTCGTTTTTTTCTAATATTCCAATTGGAATGCAAAATGATGAAGACTTTGGTGTATCATGGGGGATACCGAATGAAAATATCATTGCGAGCAGGGCTTTTATACCGACACCACTACAGGTGTCAACGATGGCGACACCAAATCTCGTGTTTGACGGCGGGGGAGGCAAATTTTCGTGGCCTTTTTGCTGGCGGCGGAGGCAACAATTTCGTGGCCTTCTTAAAATTTCGTGGGGCTGTGAAAATTTTGTGGAGGAGGGCAACCAAGGGAGCAGTCAATTTTGTGAAAAAAATGTGAAAGGGATGATGTACAGTCATTTTTTTTAAAAAAATAAGAAAAATCCAATTCAAACCCTAATTCAAGCCCCTTTTTTACTAGGCCCAATTGGAAGTGATTTACCGTTAATTTGGAGTTGCAATTTCTCGAAATTGTTAGAGGAGGGGTGGGTTGTGTTACAAAGTGTGTAGTTTGGTTTTTTTTTTTTTTTGAATTGTGTAATTTTAGATATAAAAATATCTAAAAATGTCAATCCAAATTACTATTTGTGTAATTTTGGTTCTGGTCCCTATGATTTATCTGATATCATTAAATGCATCAAATTTAAAATTCATATGACAAAGTGAGACATTTCAAAGTTTGTACAAAATACTGTAAAATCACGCATAGTTTTAGGAGAGAAAATGTTTTTAACCCTATAAATAATAAATAGAGATCAAAAAGGAAGAAAAAACAACTAAAGTAATTGGTTGCCACTATTTATTTCCTATATATGGGCGGCACTTGTGTGCCCCTGTGGTACGGATCCTAGGATCCGTGCCCCCGACCCGACCGACCCATGCATATATATATATATATATATATATATATATATATATATATATATATTTTCTCGCGCATATATCCGCGCATATACTTTTGAGGTATTACAGATTTGTCCTATAAGTATTACAAACATAAACTAAAGGTATGTGATACCTGAAGAGTATATGTGGTGATACTTTTAGACATGTCAGGTGCGCGCGCGGCGTGAACGCAGGGCGTGGGCGTGCAACGTGCGTGTGCGGTTTTTGAGGTATTACAGAGTTGTCCTATAGGTATTACAAACATGAACTAAAGGTATGTGATACCTGAAGAGTATATGTGTGATACCTTTAGACCTGTCAGGTGCGCGCGCGGCGTGGACGCACGGTTTTGAGGTATTACAGAATTGTCCTATAGATATTACACATGAACTAAATGTATATGATACTTGAAGAGTATATGTGTGATACATTTAGAGTAAATGTGTGATACAAATAGGTGCGTGCGGCGTGGGCGAGCGTGGGAGTGGCCACGCACAGGGTCGGGTTGGGGCACAGATCCGGGGCATACAATTTTTTGCCCCCTGTATATGGCGCCTAGAGATCAACCAATACAAAACTATTAATTTTGGAACAACAATCGTATTAGTATATTAATTAGGTTGGACTTATTTAATATAAATTATATTTGGCTTATTTTTCTAGATAAAAACAACAAATTTAGGTTTTACATGCACTGATATTAACGTCAAAAAAAGTTAAAAATTAAACAGAATAAAAGTATACTGATATTTGGAAGTTTAAAAATCCAATTACAAAAGGTCAAATTAAGCAAGCATCTATCAACGTAAACAGATCTTTGTTTAAACAATTGTAAACGCCATAAATCTCCTTCACTTTTTGGTACATTTAGTGTTTTTTATGAATTATAAACCATCTTTTTTCTTACCAAAAACAAAATGATTAAAAAAACTTATATGAGACATAATCTCATTATCCACATTCAAATCAATATTCACAAGTCTATTTTTATTTTGTAGATTCTTAATTGTGGATTAGTTACTCGTTTCTCGACGCTAGATCAGTGAAACCATCTTACAAAATCTTGCTATTATGACTAATCTGATCCTAGAATATATATTTCTTATACAAAATATACTCCCTCCCTTCCAAAATAAATGTCATTTTAGGTGTTTTCACACAAATTTAAAAAAAATGGTATAAAGATTAATCTACCTCTATTTAAGTATAATTATTTTGAGAATTTTGTCTCTTTTAACACTCTTTAATTTGGTTAGAGCAAAGGAGGGTATTTTTTGTAAATTATTTGTAAATATATTTGAAATCCTAAAATGATCACACTTATTTTAAAACAATATTTTTTTGCTAAAACAACATATGAGACAATAGGAGCAACAAATTGAACGACATTGGGTAGTTAAAGGGGGATTTAAATACCCCTAATTAATAACATATTTTTGATCTAAGAGCTCATACAATTTATTCTAGAAGGTAGATCCGTATTAAATTCAAATATTGAAGGTCCTCTTTGAAAAAAAAAAATCAAATAAACCAGGTAAATCTCTCTCTCTCTCTCTCGTTCCCTTTGGTATCAGGTACATTTTTATATTTTATAATAATTTTATATACCGGCTATTTAGTACAATAACTTTAAAAATTTGAAAATTTTGTCTAATTTCAGCTTGAATGACTTATTTAGACCCAAATTGCAAGTGAGATGCACGTGGAAACCTGATTTTGAACTTTTTGGATCAATTCACTGATAATCGTACATTACACATTCACATTTAAATTTAATGTATATTTATTATCTTTAAAACATATACAAATACATTAAAACCACTATAAAAATAAAAAATACATTAATAAAAAGAAAAACAAGTTTTTCATAAGAAATAAAATTATATTTCAAATAAAAAATTTAAAATGCTGAGAAAAATTAAAAATAATAATAAAAATGATAAATTAAAAAATTAAATTGAAAAGGTATTTTAAATACAAAAAATCTTTTTTTCTGGCAATTGCCGGCCTTTAGAACAATATCTTATATTAAAAATCTACCTAAAAGGTTTCAAATCTTATAATTAATAAAAAAATCTTTCACACTTTTTTCCTTCACTCTTTTTTCTAGCTTCTTTTAGACCACAACATTTTCATTGGTGATGAGCTGTGAACTATGAAGGGGTGATTGCCTAAAACAAAGGGCATGCATAAATACCCTATATATATTGAAAGAAATTTAACATATAGAGGGTAGAAGTGGGCCCTCTTGCCTAAATATTAGGCCTAACTAGGAGCTTTTATTATAAAATGATCTATATTACATTTTATTTATCGACATATATATGCATGTCTATATTGATAATGCTAACATTTGTAAATATGGTTTCAGTCTTTAGTTACAAAATTTATTTCATCTCATCTTTTTTGTGTAATTATAAAATGAAATATATGATAAAAAAAAAACAACAAATTAATAAATAATTAAAAGAGTTGTCCGATTTTAAGTTAGTAGTAAAGCTACACCTAACTTCATTTAAATTCAGTCTACCCATATTATATTACCTCTCTTTGAAGAAAAAATTATGGCTCAAGATTGTCTTTCATTAATTAAGATGGCAACCGGCCATGCAAGTTTCTCCATCATCAAAGAGCTCTAGCTTTAGCAATAGGGACCAAACTGTCTATGCAATCCTCTAGAATTATATTTGTTTTAGCTTTTAAGTGGGTGGATTTTGATGTCAAAATCTGATATTCACCTTTGTTTTGGGAGACTCAAATTTTAATTTATACATCAATGAAAACTCTACCATATATGTATTATTTATACCTATCAACACTTATTTTTACAAACATAAAAACTTTTGTAGACTAGATGCATGAATCTTAGATCTTTGTATTCAGGTCAAATCAATTTGTGACCATCTCTCATGTACACCTACACATTCTACACACGTTGGTTTTCGCACTCAACTTGCTCTCACGTGTCATACCTTTTAATTATGTTAGTCATACATTTTAGTAATATTAAATCATATCTTTTTTGTTATGTTAGTCATACATTTTAGTAATATTAAATCATATCTTTTTTGTTATGTTAGTCATACATTTTAGTAAGTTAGTTGTACTTTACATTTAAACAGACATGTAATATCTTTTATACATTTAAGTTATCTTAGTCATACCTTTTAAATATGTTAGTTGTACTTTTATATATTACATAAATGTATGACTATGCTGATATAAATCTATAAGTAATATAACATAAATGCATATGTAAAAATTGTGGTGAAATTATTATTATTTTTTTAAGTTAACGTATTACATAAATGTTATGATATTTGTACATAAATGTCACATTAATATAATGTCATAAAGATCAACACATGAATCAAAAAAACAATAATAATAAGAAAGCTCGGATCAAGATTGACTCGATTGCATGGATACTATATCGATGCACCTGGTACACAGAAGAACAACTCTTTTACTAATTGGGAAAATCTAATCCATCCAGTTTCATTCCATATATTGAGTATGTAGATCTTAATTACCACAATATAATATTGCAAATCGTCCACATTTTTTAAAATTAATTTTACATCTAAGATATTTTTTCTCAATGTACAATCTCAAAATAAATATATACTTCATTATTCATAGGAATTTTAAAGTTGAGATTTACTAAAACTAACCATATCCCTAAAATTTGGGAAAAAAAGGAAAAAAGAAAGAAAGAGAAGGCCAGGGGCGTGGGTTGGGACAAAAAAGAATAAAATAAAGGGTCCGGCTATCTACACCCCATTTTTTTCTAAACACACCCCAGTTTTAAAAAAAAGATTTAAAAAATTAAAAAAATAACAAAATTATAATTTTACCCTTTTGCAAAGAATTGTGTTCTACTGGTGGTCGAATACAAAAAAGTGTGTTCGACCCTAGTTGGTCGAATACAAAGAGGTGTGTTCAACCACTAGTCGAACACACAGAGGTGTGCTCAACCAACCATGGTCGAACACACTTCTTTGTATTTGACCACCAGTCGAACACACTTCTTTGCAAAAGGGTAAAATTGTAATTTTGTTATTTTTTTAATTTTTTAAATAAAAAAAAATTGGGGTGTGTTTAGAAAAAAATGGGGTGCGGATAGCCGGGCCCTAAAATAAAACCATGAGTACTACTGATTTATAACTTCTTCAATAAAATTCCGATCCCATCTACCATTTTTCATGTCTTAGGGAAAGCAAACTTGGAAATCTTTTGAAGTTCGGATACTATTATTTGTAGGTTTTTAAAAACTAAATACTCCTCTTTTAAATGCGGGTTTTCTTATTAATGTTTAGTTTGGGCATAATTCAAGTTTTACTCTGTATTATTTGAAACTCTATAATCTTTGATAAAAGTATTAAATGGAAAGAATTGGCAAGATAAGGATATAAATGTTTGGAAGGATACTTGGCTTCATGATCATGGCAATTGTGGAACTAGCTATTAAGACCATCTCCAACCATCACCCCAAAATGCTATATTTCAAAAAATATAGCATTTGGGAGAACATTGGGTGCTCCAATGGAAGAATGCTAAATTTGTAAGAATTGTAAATCTACTTTTGAAATGCTATTTTAACATTTTCACTGTTCATCAAATGCTAAAAATTTATAATAATTTAATACAAAAAAGTAAATGCTATAACAAAAAAGTAAGAAAAACAATAAAATATCATTTAATTTAGCATTTATGGTTGGAACACATGGCCCATTTTCAAATGCTATAACACTATTTGAAATGCTAAAAATACATTTAGCATTTCATTATAGCATTTATGGTTGGAGGTGCTCTAATGCACCTCATCCTGAGACTTTGAATTAATCTATGATCTTTCTTATGAGTGAGAAGGAAATTAGATCACAAATATTTCATTATCTTTTTGCCTCGTATATGACATCTTAACATATATATATATATATATATATATATATATATATATATATGGCATTAATTTCAGCTTGGACAACGATTTTTATTGTGTGAACTCCAGCTACGAGTTGCTTTTGATCTTCTTGGCCCAAACCCTTTAGCTTTTGTTGGAATAAAATTAGGAGCCTATTTGTTCCCTTTAATTAGGTGAAATCTTTTCTTTGGCATGTTTGCAAAGATTGTCTTCCTAATAGAGTTATTTGAGCAGAAAATGTGTTGAATGTCCTACATTATGTGCTATCTCTGTGATGGTGAAATAAAGACGCTCGACGAAACATGGTAGCCTAGTGGTAGTAGTAAAGGATGTCTGTTACGTAAGTTTAAATGTTGGGTTCGAGTCACCCTGGATGTGAGTGAAATCAATTGATTTTCTTTAAGCATTAAAAAAGAAAGACTCGACATATCTTTGTTTTGTGCCCTTTTCGCTAATGCATGATGGTCATTGGGCAATCTTTGTCCCTCTATTGATTCATGTACGAACACTCCAATTATTTTATTGATTTTGTTATACAAGATCTTGAATATATGTGATAAGGAGAATGATGTTATATTGATCACAATGGTCGATTAAAGTATTTGGTGACAAATGAATGCAAATGTTTGAGAGAACTATTCTTGAACAATGACAACATTTACACAATATTGAAAGCATGTAAACATCATAACGTGTGATTTAATACACCAACAACAAACATCGATGGTCATGTTTGGAGTTCACCTCCACCATGTTTCCTCAAATCTAACACCACCACACTTACCCAAATGAGCATAAAACAAATTTTAAATATAATACAACATGTAAACCTACTATATTTTTTTTCCTTTTATAAAATAACATCATCTCGTATTCAACAACACCCTACTCACATTCATAAAAAATAAGTTCCAACAAACCAGCAATCCACAAACAAGTTTCATGCTAACCCACAAGTACATAGGAGGTTATATAATACATGACAAATCCAAAGGAGACTTAATATTCAAAAACAAAATCAACATAAATCACAATCATGCCCAACAGGTTGTCATCTATGTACACAAGTGCTCAAAACCCTACAAGAACTCCACATCTTGCCCATTACGTCCATAACGTTACACATTATCAATGTTACCTACAAAACATAAATAACGTGAGATAAATCTCAGTAAGCAGAAATTATGCATGATAATATGATTCTTTAGAAAAATCATTCCCACGTATCATCTTTTGGGATCCCCTATTTCATTTCTAATCACTCACCTAATTCATTTCTAAACACTCAAACACTCACCTAGCTCATTCACTTAGTTCATTTCTAATCACTCAAACACTCACCTAGATCATTTCTAAAATATACATCGTGGCCAACAAATTCACTGTTATACCCCAACATGAGCTCAGTATACAGACCACCACATGACCAACATAAATCGTACCCAGAAGTACGGTTTCGTCCCCTTATCGCCAAGTAAATCACTTGATAGAACTCACGGCTTCAACCCACAATAACCATTCAACTCATAGGTTCATGCATTTCATAACAAATATTTTATAAAATACTAATTTATACTTTATAGTTGTAATAAATTTCTACTTACCTGAATTTTCAAGTTCTACTCCAGCTTTCCAGGTTCGCTACTCTAGTTGAGTAGATCAAATAGAGCTAGTCAGAAAGGATTTTGACCTCTCAAACTTTTTTTTTATATCAAATCTGATAGTTCCATTTTGATTAAACACTACAAATCAAACACAAATATTTTTCTTTTCTAATTATACAAGCATACCGCTTGAATCTGAAGGGATAATCTCTTTTCAGTGAGGGGGGGGGGTAATATTGCTTTATCAGTCAAAGAATAGAAGTTTTTTTTCTTTTATAATTATCATTATTATACTATTAATAACCCATTCCATTCACCTGTAATATTAATCAAATTAGCTTCTTGTATATGTATCACTTCACTTCCATATATAAATATATAAATATATATATATATATATATTATAATATTACTCAAACTTCTTTCATAATCTATATATATATATATATATATATATATATATATATAATAACAATTACCCCCTACAAATAGAAATGTAAAAAATTTCCCACTCATTTTCACTTACTAAATATGTAATATATTAATAATTAATAATTATTAAATATAGAAAATATATTTGTGTAATCTTCTACATATAAAAATTTCACCTATCATTAATTATCTCATATTAACCAATTACACATTTCCTTATTTAGTGGCAGTATATCTAAATTGAAGCATTATTTTTCTCCACTAAATTATCATCTAAATTTATATGTATATAGATTGATATATATATATATATATATATATATATATATATGAGTTAATTCAATTAATTACTAATTTACTACTCACCGATTGAGTAAAAAAAAATTAGATGTCATTTTGTGATTCTCAATTTTCTAATTCATGTACACCTTCACACATATATATATAGATATAAACATATATATTGATTGAATAATAATTAGAATTAAATCCGATAAAAAAAAACTCGACTTTTATACATAAAAAAGTAATTAAAAAAAATGTTCAACAACATTAAAATAGAAATAAATTGATGATAATGATATAAATTTATACATACATGGATTGATAAACTTTGACTGCATAACTACATTTCAATATAAGAGATAAAAAAATTCAAGATTAATATAAAATTAGATGAAACATGTTTGATTGATAAACTAAATAACAAATTAAATTATACATGTTTTATTTTTATTTTAAAATATTTTAAATAAATTTGGATATGTTATTCGCAGCCAATTTCTGAAATAAAAGCAACTTCTTTTTTATATATTTTTTATCTAAAAACATTTTCAGTGCATTTAATATTTTCAAATGTAACAAATAAATGGAACTATAACAAAACTAACAACTTACCTATTTCGTTATTTTAATACATTAGTTTTAATTTGTGATGTGTATACAAACACAAATAAATTCGAACAATTAATATGTTTTCTAGAAAATGTCTTAGTATTTGAAAAATATAAAATAATTGAGTTCACTAAGTATAAATTTTAGAAGAAATAATAATACTTGATGGAATCTAATAAAAAAAATGTACAAACTGGAAAAAAGTAAATATTAATATAATATTTTGATTTATGTAATTGTATAGCTCTTATTAGAATTTTAATTGTATAGCTCTTAATATATTTTCAACAAATATATTTTGTAAATAAGTGTTTCATTATATATTCTAATATATAGTGAAACACTTATTTAATATTTTCCATCAATTAGTTATAAGTTTGTTCCTCTTGAAGATTTATGACAATATTATGACTATGAACATCATACTCAAGTTTTCAAGTGGGGAATATTAGAAAGTTAAATTATGACGTAATGGTGACAAATATTATATGAAAATGCATTGGTTGAGGGAGGTTTTGATAGAGAATGTTATTTGGCATTCTACTAGATATGACGATTTGAAGAAACTTTTTTGAAAAACAATATTCAAAAAAACGTTTGTTATATATAAAAAATATTCTAAAAATCAAGGTTTGTTTTATATAATAAACGTATATATATCAAAAAATTACAACACTTGAAATTTATATACCATGCATCACACGGGTTACCAAATGAAATTGAAATATTATTAATAACTTGATTTTCTGTAAATTGACATTTTCACATTTAATGTGAAATATTTAAATTTTATGGTCATGCATCATACGGGTAACATATTATATTGAAATCAATCTAAAATAATATACTATTTTATGTTCAACATTTTCATATCAAAACATCAAAATAGTTATGTTATATGCCCGTACATCGCACGGGACCTATATACTAGTATATAAACATACACATAGCTATTACTTGTGCGCACACATAATATATATATATATATATATATATATATTATTGCATACATGTGTGGGTTTAGATTTATTTTCTTTCTATAATTTATATTATTATTAATTGAATAATTTACATTGTACACTCAAACAATATTAGTCTTAATCAATTATGATCAGATTTTCTTGTACACCAATTTATAAGAGCATATAAATGGTTCAATATTTAAAAGCAAAATATAGTCATGCAAGATCACAAGTAGCATATAAATAATAAGAGATGCATATAGTGCATGGAGTGTATATAGATTTTCTTATCTTTTTAAGATTTCACGTATTTGCTTGATTTGAAAGAAATTTGATAGATTTTAGCACAAAGTGAAAGCTCAATCGATTGAAAAGTCAAGTTGGAGTCGAGATACGGAGTCGAAAACACGCATTTTTGGGAGAAAAATGATATCTCGAGCTCTAGAAGATTCTTTATTGTTGAATTGTGCAAAATTGTATGTCGGGCTGACAATGTTAAATTTAGCACTGGTTGAGATGCAACCCAATTGGAAAAAAACGTTTGTAAGTTTTCCATTGCATTTTCCTTTTAATTTTATGAATTGTCCTATTTGCAATTGATGACGAACAAGTTTGGGGATGGTTGTGAATCAAAGGAAAATGACAATGACTTTTGCATTGCATTTAGGTTTTATTGCAATAACATGTTTATTGTTTTTAGGATAGATTTTTTTTTATGATAGTTTTTTTTTTCTTTAGAATGTTGATTGGTGAATTGTATAATTGGTTGCTGAATTGATGATTGCTTGATGATGAGCTTAAAACGATGTTTTGTGCTAAGTATGATTTTGTGGAGACGTTGACTAAAGGAAAGTATGCTAATGAAATTGAATTGATGCTTTGAATTGTGAATTTGACTTGAGATTTGAGCCTTTGACTAATACATTCTAAACAGTCTTATTCATTTATTGTGTGTATGTCGAGCATGTGTGTTTATCTTTGGAACTTGCATTGATATCTTCATGAAACTGCATAAGTGTGCTTTGAACTTGAAAATGATTTTAGGCCATTTTTGTTTTAGCCACATTGACCAAATATACACTTGTCATATGATTATTTTCCCTAATTAGCCAATTTTGAGCCTAAAACCCTTTTTCTTGATTGAGCCTAATGAATTAGTCATTTTTTTCTCTTTGCTTTTACATTTACTTGAACTAGTATATGGGTGGTAAATGGGTTGCGAAGATGAAATAAGAAGAAAGAGAACGATAAGGAGCAGTGTAAATGTGTATCTTAGTCATGAGAAAAAATAAGGTGATGCGAGCTTTGAAAAAGAAAATAAATAAATTAAAAAAAAAATAGAGGGTTGTTAAAAAAAATTTAAAAAAGAGAAATAAAATATTTTTTTCATAAGTTATGTCAATATCTCTGGAACTTAGTTAAGTTGTGTTTTTTCTGAAACTCTTGAGTTGTGCCTAATATGATATTTCAGAACTCATGTTTTAGGAGAAGTGAATTTGCGATTGAAAAAAATAGGTAGAGGATGATGGAAGGATGAATTCGATTGAAAAGTAGAAGAGTTGTTTGAGTGAATTGAGGATTGGATTGGTTTTAGTGGGTGACAATTCTTTTTTTTTTCTAGTCCAAATTTTAGTCACCTAGCCAAAATAATTTCTACCTTAACAAAAGAGCTTACATTACAACCAAAGATAAAGTTCTATTTGATTCTTGTTTTTAGCACACATCAAAGTGGTGGAGAGGTTAGACAATTTGCAAGCTTATGGTAGAGGGCATGCTTGTTTTAACTTGAGCGTATTTTTTTTCCTTAACACTTGAGAGATGAGTGATACACTTACCTTGTGAGTATTCACTTATTGTAACACCCCAAAATCTTTCGGTCAAAATATCAGAGTTTTTCGTTTTTAGGCGTTAAGAGAGAAAAGGGAAAGAGGCGTACATGATATAAAATAGAAAGAAACATGAGAGGATAAGAAGCAGTACAATTAAAACATCGGATATAACCAATAAAAGAAGTTTGAAAACCATGCACAGCGGAAAAACATCAGGATCCTTTATAAAGAAGAATACAGTTTACATTTTACAAAAACGTGGAACATCGTTTTACAAACGAATCAACATAGGTTTAAAGACAAAACCGGAAGATGGACACAGCTGATAGGACACCCCTCTCTCTACGCGTCAAGGTTCTCTTCTTCTCCTGTAGTGTGAGTACAAGTGGGGGGTGAGTGCGTTGAATACACTCATGGAATTAATTTCTTCTTTTAACATCATTACGCAGTTAAACAAAATAACATATACAAGCTCAATAATTAAACACTGCATATATAAGATGCATATCACATAACTTAAGAGTACCCAGCTCTAAGTAGCACTCAGCTCTAATTAGCTCACAGCTCTAGATAACACTCAGCTCTCACTAGCACACAGCTCTACCTAGCACACAGCTCTTAATCTAGCACACAGCTCTATCTAGCACACAGTTTTACCTAGCACACAGCCCTTAATATAGCACACAGCTCTATCTAGCACACAACTTTTAATAGCACTCAGCTCAATGGGCACCCAACCCCCGACTTATCATACTATCATAATATAAACACGGTATTCATAACATATAATCATATCATGTAGATTCAACAGTTCATCCAACGACAAGTTTACACGCATGTGATAATTATCATAATCATGCTTTGCATACAGAAAACTGTAAACCGATAAAGGTTTAAAATGTACCCCCACCGAACACATCATATAATCACAACATTTATCTCAACACACTTAAGTTCACAATTCATATCATTCATATATCGACATTCATGCATTCGTTAATGGAAACACAAAGATTAGGGTTTAGAGTTTACCCCCACCTTGTTCGGTGGTTACCACGTGAGTAGCGAGGACCGAAGATCTGATAATTCAGAGCTCGAGTAGCGAGTACCAAAGGTTAGATAACTCAACGTCAATCCAACAAGTAGCCTACATAAGTTACAGTGTTCTTAGATCCTTAATAAACATAATTAAAGTTATAAACGTTTCGGATAAGAGACTATCGATCGAGACGAGACGGATCGGTAGATCTAAAGATTGGAATCGAAGAAATGAGAAGGGCAGATCAGTATAAGAGGCTGAAATGATAGAGAATGAAATAAGGATCGCAACGCAAAAAGAATGAACTCAATCGTAGTTGAAACGAGCTCGAACGGAGCATTTTAAGGTTGAGGGGTATAATGGTAATTTTGGTCAAAGGGTTGACTTTGACCGGGCCAACGACCCTCGGTCAACGACATCTCATCGGCGACGACTCGATGATAACGAACGACAGAAAGAAATGGGATTCGTATCGGAAACACGACGTCACGCGCGCAGCGAACCCATCGCTCGCTCGCCGCGCGCACGCGGCTCCCATCGCCGGGTGCCCAGCGCGCCCAGCTCGCCTGCGCGGACTCGCCTCCTAAACGGCCTTCCAGCCGCTGCCGGCCGCCGAACCACCAGTCGCCGGCCACACCCTCAGATTCCCCATACTTCAGGCTACCAACTTCGGCCAACGGCGGCCACAACGGCGCCGCCTAAGTCCACCAAAACACCTGCAAAAACAACCCGTCACCCAGTTTCCGATGGTGGCTTGCTCAACTAGGCCACTTCCCGGCGGCGCCGCTCATATCCGGCCACCACTTGGTCCGCCGGCAAGCCTGCACCGCCGGCTACCACCTCCGGCCATCCCTCGCCGGATTCCGGCGGTGAATAGTACCTGAAATTCCGCCGCAAAAACCTTCGATATCCTGTTTTTCGAAAAATCCAACCCCAATCCAAAACTCCGGCCGGCGACTTCCCGTCGCCGGCGACCACTCCCAGCACCTCCACCGGCGACCCCTCGTCGCCGGCAACCTTTCCCGGCCAGCCCAACACCCTTAACCATACATATACTCCCAATCCTATACACACACAAACACACGAATATACACACACACACCCACTGCCTCGCCGGCGGCCACCTGCCGCCGGCCACCACCACCTGAGCCCTCGCCGGCGACCTCCTGTCGCCGGCCCACCGATCACACACAGCGGCGCCACCATGCGCCGCCCCAACAGCAAGCAACAAGCACACACATTATCGCACCACACAACACACACACATGCACAATCCATATATACGCGTACTGTACAACTCCAACGGCGCCGGCCCTCCGGCATCTCCACCACACCACCAGCCATGTCTCCGGCGACTGCTCCGGCGAGAAGAGGAGGAGAGAGAGAGAAAACAGATGAGAGAGAAGGTGGCAAGGTTAGGGTTTCAAGGCTGTTTTTCGCCGTTTTCCGGCGAACGAAAACTCAGAATTGAATTCCGAGACCTATTCTGGAATCGTCTCGTCGAGACGAACGTTGTGTGCAAAAATCGTCCGATTCCAACAACTTTCAGATTTTCCGGCAACCACCGGTGGCGGCTCCGGCGGCGGCGCGCCGGAGGCAGAAAACAGAGGAGAGAGGGAGAGGAGGGAGGAGAGAGAACTTATCTGTTTTCGTTGCACTCGGCTCGTTCGAGAAATCGGTGAAGAATGTATCAACTGAGCTCCCTATTTATAGAATTTCCGAAAACACTATTCACGAAAATATCCGGATCACTATTCATCCAAAATATCCCATTTCACTATTCATCAAGAATATCTCATATTTTCTACTCTTCGTATACGTCTCATATACGTCGTATTCTTCGTTTTCGCTGTTTTCTTCATTACTTAAGCTACATAACTCCAATTGAGCTCTAGTTCGTTTCTATCTTCTTGTTTTTCAAATACGCATAGCGGGGTAAAATAAAATCCTATGTTCCATGTCTAGGAAAATAATCGATCTAAAACGTGCAGTAAACACTTATCTGAAACGCACGTATTAAATTATACAATCAAAATATACACACAGATTATTAAGTCATGTGTTTAAATATTTAATTAATAAATTATGCTTCGTTTTAGTTCGGGGCCCTACACTTATTATTTGGAGCATTAATTCAAAAGTAGTTGACATGAATCTCCTATATTTTCCAAAATTATATGATGCTTGCTTGTTTTTTGAAAAATGTCTGAGCCTGAGAGAATAATGATAATCATTCCGCCCCATGCATGACTTTTCTTCTTTTCATTATTTGGGGACGAACAATAGTTAAGTTTGAGAGGTTTGATAACTTGCATTATTTGATTCATTTCGGGGCTTAATTTCATATCATTTTGTGTTAAAAAACACGCATTCGTGATATTTTATATAGATCTTTTTATCTTTTTAAAATTTCACGTATTTGCTTGATTTGAAAGAAATTTGATAAATTTTAGCACAAAATGAAAGTTCAATCGATTGAAAAGCAAAGTTGGAGTTGAGATACGGTGTCGAAAATGTGCAGTTTTGGGAGAAAAATGATATCTCGAGCTCTAGAAGTCCAAATATGATGATTCTTATCTTGACTGAAAATTAAAAAGGAGATCTACAACTTTCATTTTACACATTTTTCTCAATTTATTGGTCCCAAGTGGCTCTGAGGTTTAGAGGGGGTGAATGAACCTTTATTAAATTTTTCTTTTTCAAATCTTTCTGAACTATCGCTGCTGAATTCTACTTCACAAAGCAACAAACGCCACAGAATCAGTAAGCTAGGCGTAATGTTGGTTCAGCTTACTATTTCAGAGTTCCCGTATGCAGCGAAAAATACAAAGATATAGTTTCTTTTTTAAAAACGTTTTCTTTTCGAAATATGATTTTCTCAAACTTCATTATGCAGAATGAGCAAATATATAAAGCAGCACAAATATGATAAAGCAATAAAAGCACACAAACATGTTTATAGAGGTTCGAATGTGGTGTAATCATTCTACATCCTCTTTACTCCTTCTTCGAGGAGGAACTTTGTTAGGTAAGTTTGATTTACAAGACTTATCTCAACAAACTATCACCTACAGGAATCACAAGAATTCTTAGGCCGACCCATACAGGGTTCTACAAACTCACACAGAGTTTAAAGCCTTAACACAAATAAGACTAACACTCAGTGAGGATCTAAATCCTTCCCACTAAGGACACCAAATAAAACAACCTAGCACACAACACAAAGGTTAAAAGTATATGAGGTATTCAACTGGTGCTTCGAAGTCAGTCTTGATAACTCTAAAGTTCTTGAAACACTCGAAGGCTTGGTTGTTTCACTATGAGGTTGAGTGGCTGAATACTTGAAAGAAACATGAGAGAATGTTCTTGCTAGAGAGAATTCGAAAATCAGTATTCCAGTAGTTTCTCTAGTCAACTCTTCCTCTATATATAGCTGTAGGAAATGTGTCCGTTGAAGAGAGACATACTTCATTTGAATTTGAATTACCTTGATCTTCATTGATCTTCTCTACTTTTGCATTAAATGTTTCTGGAAAAATTGGGGAAGAGTTCTTGTCTTATTCTGCAGATCATTAAATGTGGCAATCCTTGACTTCAGGCTTCTCGCAGGTTGTCGGTCCACATGTCAGTGCGACATTGGTTCTTCGATCACATCTTTCTACCGGCTATCTTGACCAGACGAAACCTCGTATTGCAGTGATCTTCCTCGTACTGCATAATAATGCATATTGTCTCTTCCTATTTCCTGTTAAGAATGTTGCGCCAACTTTCTATTCTGCTTTCTATTCCGCGTCTGTAGAGGATTCCCAATTCTTTTTCCTGTTTACTATATTGCTACTCGTTGTATTACTGCTTTCTGAATGTAGTATCCGATAGTGATTCCTTGCTGAATTCAACTGCTATCAGTAACTTCATTCTTGCTAAATTCCATGATACTCCATTCAACAACTCAGATTGATACTTAAGAAAAAGACTAAGATTTTATATAAATATCATGAAAACAAAATGGGGTACTTCAAATCCATATTACATTACTGTTTTGTCTCATCAAAATTTAAACAAAAATATACGAACACAATTCTAGCTCCAAGAAAATAGAAAATTATAAGAAGGTGGGAGTTGCGCAAAAATGTCCTGGTTTTCGTCATGACAAGGTTCGAGTATTTTATACATAACTTGGCGTAGAAAATTTTTATTGGATTGAAACAAGTGGCATTAGATAACTAACTTCAAGGGCTACAATGTTTATGAAGAAACTAAAGTAGAATTCGTAGCATAAATAAGTCAAAATAAGGCTAGAAGTTGTAATCCGGGTGAGGTCGGTCCCCAGTGCGCGAGTGGAGTGAGCAGCAAAACCAGTAGGTTTGACCCGGTTTGGGTTGTGTGTTTTTCTGCATGATTTTTGGCTTGGCTTTCCGACCCAGTTTGGGTCGCCTATGACCTGTAGGAGTGAGCATGGTTCGGAGCAATTTGGGGATAAGAGGAATCTCCGAAATTGCTCCAAAGTTCGGAGATTTTCGGAGAATTTGAAAAAAAAAAATCTCTGAAATTACTTCGTCACTTCGGTTTGGTTTCTTTGGAGATTCAGGAAAAGTGGAGCGGATCAATTCGGATTTCGGAGATTTAGATTTTTATAATTTAAAATAAATATTCATTGAAACAAAATGTAAAAAATAAAGGCAAACACTTTTGTGCACAAGGTGCATAGATCCAAATCTGTGCACAACAATACTGTTATATTATATGAAGTAATACTGTTATATTATATGAGTGATACTGTTTTATATGAAGTGATACTGTTATATTATATGAGTGATACTGTTATATTATATGAATGATACTGTTATATTAATATAACAGTATCACTCATATAATATAACAGTATCGTTGCACCTTGTGCACATGAGTGTCACTCAAAAATAAATAAGCAAATATATCATACAACATTATTTAATTTATATCTTAAAACAAGTCATAATCTAATAAATTAGATTTGATAAATTACTGAAGTAGGTCTCTTCTAGAAAACAAATATTGCATTCAAAATTTTCTTTAAATTTTATTCTTCGAAATCTTCTCGTTCTACACCTCATAAGTAGTAATCAAAAAGTTCATCTTTCAAAATATTTTATGCATTACTTTATATAAGTTATAAACTAATTATTTAATTAATACCTATTGTAGTTAATAGATTTTAAGTACTCCCAAAATTATTCATTAATTTTTTTATTTTTTTATTTAATTGTTATTTTATTCTATGAAGTCTTAAAATTATAATAGTATTAAATAATAATAATAATAATAATAATAATAATAATAATAATAAACTTCAATCAAATTTGTAACTAATCCAAATATAACAATACAAAAAAATAAAATCAATGATACATACAAATTTGTAAATAGTTACTTCTTTGAAGTCGGTTCTATTCGATTTTGAATAGGTTCTTCGATTTGGTACAATTCGGGTTTGACACAAAAATTAATCGGAGCGGTTCAGTTTGGATAAAGTCAAATAATCAACGGTTCTTTATCGATTCGGATTGTTTCAGTTCGAGTTTCTCTACAGTTCGGTTATCTTCGAGATCCATGTTCATCCTTAGTGACCCGACCTGGGTCACATGTTTTTGTCTGTTATAGATCCTTTTTCGACTAGAACTCTTTTTCAAATCCAATTCTAAGCCTCCTAGGTATAAATTGAGACTTTGAAACTCGAAATAAGGACTTTTGAACCCATATCAACTTTTGAACATCAATATCCACGGAATACATCTTGAGAGCAACCAAAGAAGAAAGAAATTTAAGATTCAAGATCAAAGAGGAAGCAACCAATCGCGAATTCACTAAGTTTTCTTTGATTTATTTCAAGTTTATATTATGTTGTCTTGTAAATTATTTTACATAACGAACATGATTATTGGCTAGAAATCTCGTGGTCTTAAGGCACGAGAGTAGTTCTATGGATATTTTGTTAAATTTTTAGTTTTAATCTTTTATTTAAATCCATAATATCTTATTCATGTTTCTTCGTGCTTATTACATGTATGAATCCTAATCAAATTTATGCATGCTTTAATTAATTGGATTGAGATTGAGAGAAGATATCTAATTATAGATTTGAGAATGCAGGACTCAATTAATTGCTAGATCAAGAGATTGATAATAATTGGAGTGAGAATACGATTTTAGGAGCTTTTGTGAGTTGATTATTAACTGCGAGGTAGAGATGCATACATTAATAATCAATCAACGGGTTAAGTTGCTCGAGAGAGAGGTTAATCTATAATCGTGATTGCTCACATAAGATAATTTGGCTATGAGTTTGATTTTGCTAGATTAGTAAATTTGATTGAAGTAGAATGAAATCGTAGTCTTAGGATCCTTGTTTGAATCTTGATTTTCTTGATACTTGGTTGTTTGATTTTTGATTTCATTTTTTTTTTTAGATGTAGAATAATTAAAATCAATTCTCATAATTCGGTCTCCTAGATAAAGTTAGGTAAATTAATTGGGTAATTAATATTGTTCTAATTCACTAGTATTTGTGGGATCGACCTTGCTCACCCTATCTATAATTGACACCGTGCACTTACGATTAAGTAGGCTAGAAAATAGACTTCGAACAAATTATTGGTATCATCATCTTTTCTCTTACAAAATTTCTTAATTTTCATCAACCTCAAACTTTAAAAATAGAAAAGTATTGTACATGTACTTAATTTTAATTATTACCTAATATATATAGGGACGAATCCAGAATTTTTAGTTGGACCCGAACTTTCTTAAAACCTCAATCTCTCTTGACTCTATTTCTGCTTATAAGTTATACTCAAGAATGAGTGATAATTTTAGGGTTGAAGAACTACTAGATGTAAAATTGATGAAGGAAATTACTACACGCTGTAAACTTGATGAAGAAAATTACTTTCTGTGCAGAAAAGAAACAAAAAAGAATAACAAATTTAAAAAAACAAAAAAGGAAGAAAAGGAAATGGAGCATGCATTCTTACTTCTTAGCCATTTTGTGGAGTTGGACTTAAAATTATTATGGCCATCGCTTGCTCTTATTTGGGCTCTCTTCTTAATAGTTCATATATCTATTTATATATATATATATATTTTATACACCCTCCTCCGTCCCAAAAAAAAAATTTATGTACTATTTTCGTCCGTCTCATAAAGATAAACTTGTTATTATATTAATATGATTTTTAATTTGTAATTTCATATATATATATATATATCCGTAATTAAATGTATATTGAATCACCAGACTTCAACTTTCTATTTACCTAAAGAAAAAAAAAAGGTTTCATTTTGATGCTAGTTTTCAATGACAAACAATAATATAATTGGAATTTCAAATATTTTTTTAATCTGTGTGAAAATATAATTAGGTATATCTTTGTGGGA
This sequence comes from Scutellaria galericulata, assembly GCA_946896805.1. Lineage (NCBI taxonomy): Eukaryota > Viridiplantae > Streptophyta > Magnoliopsida > Lamiales > Lamiaceae > Scutellaria > Scutellaria galericulata. The sequence goes on from OX335785.1 coordinate 15,218,339, forward strand.
CAAAGGATAGTATATATTAGTCACTATATATACATATATATATATATATATATATATATAGGTGCTAATAAAATAAGATAAAAACTTTTGTGCACCTGGTGCACGAACCCTATATCCGTGCACTCGGGTCAGCTCGACCCGCCACGTGTCCGCACGCGCCTCTAGGTCGCGGACAAAATCCACCCAAACATGCTCCCAAGTGTCAGACTTTTATGTTATGTTAACTATACATTTTAGCAGTGTTAGTCATATATTTTAGTTATATTAGACATACCTTTTGTAAGGTTTGTTGTACCTTATCATTTTTTTTAGACATACATATTATCATTTCATTCCTTTTAGTTATAACAACCATACGTTTTAGTTATGTTATATATACCTTTTAATTATGTTAGTTGTACCTTTATATATTACATAAAGACACATTATATATAAATTTCAAGATCTTTATGTTAAGTTACTTATATCTTCTGTCTCAATAACATGACATTTATGTATTATTAAGAATACCTTTATAAACAGAACTAAAATAAGTCAGTTATATATACAAGACATTCATTTTGTGTAAATACGGAGACCTTTAGATTTAGTTAACTATACCTTTATGTGTTCATAAGATGACCATTATGTATTTTTCAGTATACCTTTATAAGTCGACCATTTAAGACACTATGTATAAATTTAAGACCTTTATGTTAAGTTACTTATACATTCTGTCTCAATAACATGACATTTATGTATTATTAAGAATACCTTTATAAACAGAACTAAAATAAGTCGGTTATATATACAAGACATTCATTTTGTTTAAATACGGAGACATTTAGATTTAGTTAACTATACCTTTATGTGTTCATAAGATGACCTTTAGATTTAGTTATCTATACATTTATGTCTTAAGAAGATGACATTTAAGTATATCTGTAGTCTCGTTTATTCCACAAATTGTATCAAATACATCGGCAAATTCATCTTCTCAACTGGATAACTCAACAATTTGAAGGTTGGGTATAGTTTCACCTATGATAGAATATTAAGAACACAATATCAGTTAACCTTTTTGCATTGATAACTGAAGACAATATCTGAATCTCTAAGTTATTAGCGTTGTCCATGTTTTCGTTTGTAATTTGAAGGTTGGAATCACAGGTGCATATTGAGATGATTGATTGAAGAGGTGAAGCTTGGGGAGGAGGTGAAGGCGTGATGGTGGACTAAAGGATTGCGTCTCTTAATTAGAGCATTTATTATTGAAAAAAAAAAGGTATATATGTGTCTGCCTGGGCCGAATCGGGTTTGAGTTGCACGGATCTTAAGATCCGTGCAATAAGTGTAAGTCCAACTCATAAAATAAAATTTTGGGGCCGACCCTCTGTCCCCTGACTCCGTCTCTAAATATATATAGTTTGTTCCAAATATCGATCATAAACATATAATTTCAACAGTTAAGAGATGAAAAGACGAAAAATAGATCAATTGCACAATTGTATTAAGCAAGAGGAAAATCGTCTATTGCACAGTTGCAATATTGATATCCTGCGATACAAATAGAAAGCAAATTAAGAAAGATAAATTGCCCTTCTTAGGACTTAGCTTGTGATTTTGTTTACTGGTAATTTTTTTTTTTAATCTTTTAACTGTTTTGAAGTCAAACAGGTTTATTGATTGTTTTGAAGTGAAACGGATATAAAAAATGAGGATCTGTCCTATGGTTGAAAATTTGTGTTTGTTATATTACTCAAATATATAATATGGTATAACATCCTAAAATACCATATTTGTATAAGAAATTATTTTTCTATCACAAATCAAGAAAATTGATAAAATTGTCCTTTTAATAAAAATAAAAGTTTGTTTTCTGTTAGGTGTTACATATATCATTATATCATTTAAAGCATTGAGATTGAAGATATGATCATATCATGTAATCATATGAAAATCATAGGATTACATGATATGATCCTTTAAAACACTGAAATCATATCAGTATAAACCTCGACACAAAACCGACTTTCCTTTTTCTTTTTTCAAAAGGACAATTTTGTCAAATTTCTTGAATTGTTGTAGAAAAGTAACAAAACTATTTTTCTAGTAGAAAAATATCTCTTATATGAATTGTGGTATTTTAACCACAAGACTCTATATAATATTGTATGATGTATTTAATATCAAAATTTATAAAATAAACCAACCTTATGCGATTGGATTAAATATAGTTTTTCATCCAAATTATATTTGATCTGACATTTTATTATATAAATTTTGAAATGTTCTACCTTGTCATAATGCATTTTATGGTATTAGACAAATTATAGACATACATGTCTTCGATATGAATGGATAAAATTTTTATGAGATCATACTATGTATTAAATTTAAAGTTCATACGGTAAAACAAGATGTTTCAAAATTCATAAAAACAAATTGTCGAATCACACGTAGTTGATAGAAAAATATTTCTAACTATATTCGATTATTACTTTGCTCTCAAACTTGTTGCTTAATTTATAATATAACTAGTATAGGACCAGTGTAATATACTAAGTAAAAAAAATTAAATTAAAAATATAAAATTAAAAAAAGTTAATATTATTTATATAAGAAAAAAATATAAATAAAACATATATTTATAAAAGCTATTTAATTTCATTAATAATAAGTGAATAATCATTCTTAATCAACTCACATTTATTTTAATTTTAAATTTTTATATTATCTCTAAAAAATTTAAATTAAACAAATTTAAAATTTATGAATGATTTCTATATTTGAAATCTCACATGTATTATTTTAAGAAATTTAGTTAAAATTCATAGATTATTTACTAATATCTATTATCAATATAATTAAATTAATATCATTAAATAACCACATTAATTGTATGAATGTCATGTGACATTTTTAATTTTACTTTTATATATAAAGATAGTTTGATAAAATAATCTGAAACAACTATATTTGTTTTCGTAACTGTGTACTTTATAAGACTTCAAAGGTATTTAGTTATGACATGGTGTAGTTTCATTTTCAAACATTTAAATAATATTTACAAAGAAATTAAGTTGATTAAAAAATATAATTATCAAGTAATTAGTTAACTCAAGCATTGGCAATATATATATATATATATATATATATATATATAATAACAAAATGATTTTTTATTATTTTCCCAAAATAGTAATTTCCCATCAAAAATCAACATTTCAATCTTCTTCTTTTCTTTTTTTTCATAAATATGTTTTCTGAATATGGAAACTTTGAGAATGTGGAATGTTAGTTTTTCCTTATTATGTTGTGCAATATTAAAAGAATAATGGAACAAATAATTTCATCCTTAAATCATGATAATAAATTCCACATTTTAAAAAATTGATTTGCACATGTAACATTTGAATAATCTTAATATATAAATTCAATCTATATCATTTATAAATAGTGGCAAATCAAAAATTTGTCATATTTATAAATATACAAAAATAAGGTTACCTAGATATACATAATTTATTTTAAACATATATATATATATATATATATATATATGGAAAATTCTCAGCATCCTACCTTGGGTCGAAGCCTAAAAATTGCCTTTGCCAGATTCGAAACCGTGAGCGCAAAGCTACATGAGTATAAGACATTAAAGTTGCGTCCTATGCCCACATGATATCTTTTTGGTGTAGCGGTAAGCGATTGATGGTCTCAACACTTTATATATATTCCCTACTTTTTGGATAATAATAAAAACCAATGTTATTGAGATATTTATCAAATTTTGATCGCCACATTTCATGAGAATTTATATTGAAGAACTGATTTTTGTTATATAAATATATAAATATATATATATATATATATATATATATATAACAAAATGATAATTTCATATTTTCCTAAAATAGTAAAATCTTGCCAAAAGTCAAACTTTCAACTTTCTATTTTTTATTTTTTATTCATAAATATGTTCTTTTACATATGGAAACTTCTTATGTACAATGTTAGTGTTTCTTTATTATATTGTTCAATATCTAAATTATAATGTAACAAATGATTTCATCCTTAAATCATAGTAATAAATTCCACAATTCTTTATTTTTTATTTTTTATTTATCCATTTCTTTTATATATATATATATATATATATATATATATATATTATCCCCCAAAAAAAATTCTTGCCTATTTCTACGAAAACATATTTTCTATTGTTGACAATCATTTTTTGATATAGTTTGTAACAAATAATTTAAAAAAAAATCGAAAAAGAAAAGATTCCATGCAATTTTATAGGATCCTTGAGCTATATCATAATATCAAATGTATTAGAATTCCAATTTCCTTAAGTATAGATATCTTTCCATTTTTTTTATTTAAGATCTCTTAGAATAGAAATTCATAAAATTATTCTTTATTATTTCAGAAAAATGATTTTTTTTCATGACATTAAAATCGATTGATTCAAATACAGTAGAGATTTAACATTTTTCTTTCAAAAAATAACAAACACTTGAGATTTATATGTCCATGCATTATACGGGTACTAAATGACATTGAATTTATTTTTTTCTTAAATAAATATTTTATATAAAATTTGAAATATTTAAATTTTATGGTCATGTATCATATGGGTAATACATTAGATTGAAATTACTCTAAATATATTTATTATTTTTTGTGTTTAATATTTTCATATCAAAATATTAAAATAGTAAAATTTATTTGTCCGTGCATCGTACGAGTCCTATACTAGTCTTAACAAATTGTATAATTATCAATTTTAGTGAGACAAAAGAAATTACTTGGCTCATTAATGAACTATAATTGATAATCCGATTTAAAATTAGTGAAATAAATCATACAGTGTTGTAGGACGGATATTTGGGCACTTTGACCCGACAATGATTGGGCCAATTCCATTGGGCCCATTATGCACTGAAATAGGCCGGAAGGCATTTCTAGCCCAAGTAATGACTCTCCTAAATTTGTAAATAGCTTCTCATTTTCATTACGATTTGGGCCATAAATAATTAACTTACAAGTTCCAACAAAATGAGAAGCCCAGTTCTCACTGGCATCGGGTCATGGATCGGATTGGAACGGGTCGAATAGAGTAAAAGTTTTGCCAATTTTATAACACTCTGGACAACTTATATATAAATATTTAAGGAGTGTGTTCGGAAATTGGATGAATCATGAAATGCATTATATAGTGCTTGAGAATTTCATGAGATAATCGATTAAATTGTAAAGTTCCAAGAAAAAAGTATTTTATTATCTTAAAAGGGGGAAAAAAATGAAAATATTAGAGATATTTCTAGATATTTTCATTCTTGGTTCGGATGAATAAGTTTTCAAATGAGTTTTCATGAAATGCAGTATATAGTGTTTGAGAACTTCTTGAGATAAATCAATTAAATTGTAAAGTTCCAAGAAAAAAGTATTTTAATATTTTAAAATGGGAAAAAATAAAAATAAAAATTAAGAACAATCCTCTACATCTGATAAAGTATACAATTAGTATAGAGCTCATGTGATACACATGATTTATTAAAATAAATATTTTTAAGAAATTAATTAAAAAATGTAATACATTTTGAATAAGAAATATAATAATTTGGAGAATAAGTTTGATTTATATAAAGAACATATTTTCATGGTAATAAAAACAGTTTTTTTTTTTTGCAAATAATATTTTAATATTTTATAAAAGATTTTTGAAAATTTTAGCAGAGTTTATTATATATATACTTTAACTATATATTATATTTAAATTGAATTATAATCGAAATCCATATAATAAGAAGACATAAAATACAATATATTTAGTGTTTCTTATAAATATGTATCAATGTAAACTGACATCACATTTTTATTAGTATTTTATTTTATATGTTAATATTAGTAAACAACAATTTATTTTTCTTGAGTTTAATAATGTTAGTTTTTTCTTAAAAATATATTTTCATAATCACATTTGGCCTAAAAAAATGCTTTCTTATTCATAATTTATATTCACATTTGGCATAATTTATATACACAATTTTCTTATTCATAATATGTATGCATTTTTTTTTAATCTTTAATGATTAAATGTATAGTGTTGACGTCAGATTTTGTAGAGCACAAAATCCTAGTCTAACACCAAAAATCTCGATCCGGCTCAAGTAAATTGAACCGAACAAATGATATGAAAATTGAATAAAATAAGTAAAAGACGGTGTCCGGTGCCTACTCGAGCAAATTAATTAGGCTTATTCTGGTCGGTCGGTTTGAGCGGCCAGAATGTTTTTTATATCAGATTGATGCCTACTTGGACAAATTAATTAGGCTTATTCTACCGATGTTTTTTATATCAGATTGACGCCTACTCGGGCAAATTAATTAGGCTTATTCTACCGACCCGACCAGAATGTTTTTTATATCATATTGAGAGTAAAAAACTCTCTAATTACAATGATTTCGGATCTAGAATTCAATCCATTTGAATCATAATTGAGTCCCTATTTACCTGAGATATGAAACTTGGAAAATAAGAAATAAATCCCTTGATTTTAGGGTCCAGATAAGGAGAAAACGGATTAAATCCTATCTAAATCGGATATGATTTGATTATATATTTGTTTCCTTCTTTGTGGATCCTTCCTGCAAGACTAATTGTTTTCTGCCCTTCCGGCACGGGTGGTTTTTGGGCCAGGTCGGATTGTTGAGGCCCAACATATAACATTTTACTGTATGTATTTAAATTGATATTATATTTTTACATTTGAGATAAAATAGCTAGTGCACTTAGAGTTTGATATTCTCTAATTCGATTTGTTTCAAAATTTCAATTCTATTTTATATATAATGAATAAAATAATATTAATAAATAAAATAGTAAATAATGTGGTTTTTTTATTTTATTTCAACACTAAGAAAGTAAGTTAATATTGTTTGAAAATTAATATATAATTTAATAGCTAGTAATTTAATTAATTTAGCATTAATGATATAACTTAAATATAATTTAATTGGTTTTGTACGATTCATTTTGATTTTTGATTTGAATAATTGAAAAATCTCCAAAATTATTTTAATTTTTTTTTACTGATTCACTTCCACTTGATGAAAGTCAAATTAGTTAACAAATATTTTCGATTCAAAACTTTTTTTGTTTCGAGTTTTGATGATCTCTAATACCCATGCACAAACCTAGGTATGACAGGTAGAGATGTAATTTTTTGGTTCGGGTTTCTGTAGTCGCCAATACATATGCACAAACCTAGTTATGACAGTAGGGGTGATAATTTCTGACCCAACATGATAATACGATACAAACCTAACACGAAAATAGCGGGTTAGGGTTGATCTTTCGCAGGTTTGACCCAAACTCGCCCGTTATATTTTTCATGTCAAATAGGTCGGGTTGGGTTGACCCGCGAAAGTTTCGTGTCGTGTTCAGGTCAAAAATTTCGACACGAAATGAAAACGAATTTGGGTTCGGGTTTGTGTCAGAACTATTATTATTGTGTCCGACCTTACCCGCCAACCCAACCTGATTACCACCCCTATATGACAGTCTCAGAGCAATTACTAAGTACCTTACATCCCTACTCGTTTATACTCCAAGAATGAGTGTATGTAAATTTAAACGAGCATGAGAAAAAATATAATACCCATAAGGGTTTGAATACACACAATTGAATATTCACTACCCATACTGAATTATATATCCTTAACATATATTAAAGGAGATTGACACATGTTAGCTTATGATTCAATTTTTCCGATCTAAAAATAAATCGACATGACACAAATAAAAAATGCATTATTAGTGTAACTAAAATGTATTACTCATCTAATAGGATACGAACATCCAGACACGTACAAACCAATTGTGGGGCACGCGGGGAGTGTGAGTAAACTTAGGGACACATGAAAAATGATTACATTAGAATTATATGAATATATAATATACATACACCAATTACATAAAAGTATTTGAGTTTTGAATAAATATTAATAACCCTCCTTAAAAAATTCTTCACGGAATTAAAAGACTTTTTTTTTCTTTTTTAACTTTCTCCTAAGAAAAAAAAAAAGGCAAACTTAAGAGTTAAGGAAAAATACCTAATGCAATGGAATTGCAACTATTTAATCCCAAATTTAACCCGAAGTCATCACTAACCTTAATCTCCCCTTATTTTATTATTCTCACCATATATAAATCTTTTCATCTTCCCTTCTCTCTCTCTCTCTCTCTCTCTCTCTCTCTCCCCCTCTCCCCCTCCCTCCTAAAACGTTCTCAGAGACTACACTCCAAAATTCGCACATTTCCCAACCTACTCTCGCTTACACCCTCACCCTACTGGTTAGGTGTGTTCTCTCTCACACACACCAACACTCAATTTACGCTATCAATCTTCACTTACACACACATATATATATACACATATACATATATACGTATATCGATATTCTGTATATCCGGCTTAACTCCGATCATTCTCCTCCGAGATTGCTAAGTAAGTGTTTCTTCCTTCTCTCTCTTTCTACATTTGAACGCGAGATTGATACAGCGCTATATGCATCTGTAGAAATTAAATTTATGCATGCAATTAAGTAGCCCTGAGAAAATTCGATATGGGGCATAAGAAGCGAAACGTCGCTCCTCGCTCCAAGCCATCCCAGCCTCCGACGACGGCGGTTGCGGATGATGTCGCCGCCACCGCCAATGGTGGTGCTTCAATCGCCGACAATTCGTCAAAGCCCTCTATTAAAAAACCTGCAAAATCCGAATTGGGGGATTTAGAAAACAATAGTAATGGCAATGCAAACCCTTCTTCACCCTATGCCTCGATAAAGCTTGAATGCGAGCGTGCCCTCACTGCGTTGCGTCGCGGGAACCACACCAAAGCCCTAAGATTGATGAGGGATTTGTGCTCAAAACATGAGAATTCCCTGAACTCGGCCTTGATTTACCGTGTTCAGGGGACTGTTTGTGTGAAGGTGGCTTCTATAATTGATGACCCAAATGCGAAACAGCGGCATTTGAAGAATGCAATTGAGAGTGCGAGAAGGGCAGTGAATTTGTCCCCCAATTCTATCGAGTTTGCTCATTTTTATGCCAATTTGTTGTATGAAGCAGCGAATGAGGGGAAGGAATATGAGGAGGTGGTCCAGGAGTGTGATAGGGCTTTGAATATTCAAAACCCTGTGGACCCTGCTAAGGAGAGTTTGCAAGAGGAAAATCAGCAGAAGATCTCTACTGCTGAGGCTCGAGTTGCCCATGTTCAAAATGAGCTCCGGTCTTTGGTTCAGAAGTCCAACATTGCTTCCATTTCGTCTTGGATGAAGAATCTAGGAGATGAGAAATTCCGGTTGATCCCAATTAGAAGAGTGCCTGATGATCCGATGGAGCTGCAGTTGATTCAGACAAGGAGACCGAATGAGATTAAGAAGGTTGCCAAGACGCCTGAGGAGCGAAGGAAGGAAATTGAGGTGAGGGTGGCTGCTGCCAGGCTTTTGCAGCAGAAGACAGAGTCCCCTTGTTTTGCAAATGATGGGGATAGTGTTAATAACAACAGCAAAGATTCTTGTCCAAGTTCGGGCCAGAGAGCAGGAGAAAGAAGGAAATGTGGGAATGTCAAGAAAAGTGTATCTTCAGATGAGAGGAGGGATTGGGTACGATCGTACTGGAACTCTATGAGTTTGGATGGGAAGAAAGACTTACTTAGAATTAATATATTGGATCTAAAGGAGTATTTTAGTTCCTTGAAGGATGGCTCACTAAGCGAGGTGCTTAATGAGGCTTTATCTTTTGGGGAAACTAACAAAATGTGGAAGTTTTGGTTGTGCTGTCGCTGCAATGAAAAATTTGTTGATGCGGTGTTGTTCATGCAGCATATTGTGCAGGAACATATGGATAGTTTGTTGCCCAAAATGCAATCATTACTGCCCCAAAATGTGCAGAATAATTGGGCTGAAATGCTTCTAAACTGTTCTTGGAAACCGTTGGAATTAAATGCCGCAATTAGGATGCTTCGAAAACAGTCAAAATATGAGGCATCCTTTTCCCTTGAAGAACCATACACCAGAAACAATAGAGATGATTCAAAAGAATTATCTGTTGACACTTACTGTAATGAACATGAATGGGATTCATCGCCAAGGAATAAAAAATTTGATAATTTTAATGGTAGTACCCAAGACAGCAGGGAGTTTGAAGATGTTGAGTGGATGGACTGTGATGGAGATCAAAACAGCAAGGAAAGCTTACTTCATGAGAACTGGCCTTTGTCTGATGACCCTGAGTGTGCGAAGCTTCTAGAAAAAATCCAAGCCACTTTTCAGTCACTTATTAAGAACAAATGTCTGGCATCAAGTCATCTTAGCAAGGTTATACACTTTGCAGTGGAGGAGCTGCAGAGTCTTGCTGCTGGTTCTCAAATTCTGAGCAAATTGAAACAAACACCATTATGCATCTGTTTTTTGGGTTCTCCAGAGCTTAAGAAGATCCTGAAATTTTTGCAGGATATATCTCAGTCTTGTGGACTAAGCAGATATTCTGATAAAAGTAATGGTGCAGATAATTCAAACAGGGTGCATGGTGTTGACGTTGTGGAGAAGATAGTTTTTAGCCAAGATGATTTATTTTTGATCCTTGATGAGCATTTTCTTCCCTGCAAGGCTCCTCGTCTACCTTGTGATGATGCTGTTAATTGTTCAAGTGCAGCAACTTCGTCCCATGTTAACTATGAGAATGGTGTTATACTTGATTCAGATGCATTGTTGTCCTGGATATTTAGAGGCCCCTCAAGTGCTGAGCAATTGACATCCTGGATGCGTGCGAGAGAGGAAAAAGCTCAGCAAGGTCTTGAAATTCTTCAGTCGCTTGAGAAGGAAGCTTACCATCTGCAGGGCTTATGTGAGAGAAAATGTGAGCACATAAATTATGAGGAGGCCTTACAGGTTGTGGAGAATCTCTGTGTGGAAGAGGGAAAGAAAAGAGAATATGAAACAGATTTTGTCCGTCGTAGTTATGACTCTATTCTCAGGAAAAGGCGAGAACTCATTGAAAATATTGAAAATGACAATGAAGTTACCAATAATAGATTCGAGTTGGATGCTATAACAAATGTTCTAAAAGATGCAGAGTCCCTGAATGTCAACCAATTTGGGTTTGAGGAGACTTATAGTGGGGTGACATCTCATCTTTGTGACCTAGAATCTGGTGAAGATGATGATTGGCGAACAAAGGACTATCTACATCAGGTGGACTCTTGCGTAGATGTTGCAATACAGAGACAGAAGGAGCATGTCTCCATTGAGGTTTGGTGCCTCCTATCCACTCATGTTATTTTTTTCATACATTTTTTCTTTGCTTCTTTATCTCACATATATCATCGATTCAGATCAGTAAAATCGATGCAAGAATTATGCGAGTACTTGTAGGAATGCAAAAGCTGGAATTTGAGCTTGCCCCTGCATCTTCCCTTGATTTCCGGACAATCTTAATCCCTCTTGTGAAATCATTCTTGCGGGTGAGTACCTTGTGAAGCGCTTTTGTGTAAGAGGCTCTTCATCTTCCCCAGTGCCTTTTGCAGATGAGTTTGGGGCTTCATGTTCATCTTTTTGCAGGCACATTTGGAGGATCTGGCGGAGAAAGATGCCAGAGAAAAATCGGACGCTGCAAGGGAGGCATTTTTGGCTGAACTTGCTCTGGATTCCAAAAAAGGCACTAATTCAGTGGTTGATAATTCAAAAACTGAGAGGGCTAAGGATAAGAAAAGGAGCAAGGAAAGCCGAAAAAACAAGGATTCAAAGGTTTGGACATTATGATCAAACTCAGTTGTTATGTTGATTCTTTATAATACAAAATGTATGATGTTGAGTAATTGTTTAATTGCTCTGATTTCTCAATATTGGTTATTTCTTCTGCAGGCTACTCTATATGGTGAGCCGCATGATCAGATTTCTGAAGAGATGTATATCCCTCTTCCCTGTGTAAAGCACATTCTTGTGCATGCTTGCCATTTATCTCTCAGAAATTCTTTATGCAGAACTCATCTTTTATGCTGTATTTATCTTGATTCAGATTGCTTTCAAGTAGTCTTGATGAGGAGGCTCCAGGTTCTGCAATCGCTGATCCTGGGAATGATGATGCCTTACGACTAGAGGAAGAGGAGTACAAACGTAAAATTGAACTTGAGGCTGAGGAAAGAAAGCTTGAAGAAACTCTAGAATATCAAAGACGGATAGAAAATGAGGCAAAACTGAAGCATCTTGCTGGGCAACATAAAAAAATTTCAAAGATTGCTGGGGAGGAGGCTGAACCAATTGCAATATCTGATGCTTACTTGAGGTGCAACGGTGATGACAAAGATGTCAATGACCAATGGACAAATTGGAAGGTGAGATTGTCTTCATCCCTTTCTATCAACTCAAATGTGGATTCTGTTGTAATCTTAATGGTAGTTACTCCCTGAAGAATGGCATTCTTTTCAGCTCATAAAGTTATTCTATTCTGTTTCAGGAAATACAAATAATACTTATTTAAAGAATTCATTATGACTTTTTCTTCAGGAACCTTTGATTCAGAATGGTGGATTTTCCGACGCTTTGAAGGGTGTATCAAATGACTCTGCAAATGGGGCTATGCTGAGAAGTGGTTTTAACCTCTCTTGATATTACATAACGTTCAATTTGACCTTTTCAGTTATATAATTTGGGCTGACTTAATTATATAATCCTTTTTGCAGGCTTAACAAATGGAGGTATTCCACAAGAAGGGGGTTTGATTCCAGACCGACGTCCAGGAAGGAGAGGTAAACGGAACAAGGGTCAGACTAAACCAAGTGATGTAAAGTCTCCACCTCTGACATCTTCTGAAAAGGAAGATAATTCTACTGGTCATCCTAGATGTGGGGCAAACTCTCATGATGATGACGGTATGTACTTCTATTAAGATATACTTGGTGTTGAGAAATTTTCAGGGTTAAATTTATTTTACCCTGTACTATGAGTCGATATCAGTTACCCCACCTACTAATAAAAAATTCATAACTAATAATACTAATTGACAAGAATACACTTACTAAAGAAAAGAAAAAAAAAATCATTTGGTCCTTAATGTAATTCTTATACAAGATTCATGAATAGATTTATTCTTGATTGAACCAAAAATGAATAAATATAATATTACCATGAATGTCTCATAGATTTTGATTCTAACCCACCTCTTAATTTTTTAACTTTTGTTGCACTTAAACTTCACAATTAAATCAAATTAAGTTGTATGTGTTTATCTATGTATGCCCACTTTATTTACTCAGTATGTGTGTGTGTGTGTGTGTATATTATCAAATGATACCTACTAATATACTTCAATCTTTAAAGGATACATATTCAATAAATAAATTTAAATGATATAACAAATCAATATTATTAACTAAAGGAAAGCCTATATGAGAATATGCATTATACTTCGATTAGTACATAAATTCTTTTTTCTACGTATTACTATTGTTGTTTACAACCTTGTTAGATTAACTTTTTCCGGTGAAGTTAATTTTTCTTTTAAATTCTATGTTATTTGTTTAAATAAACCAATACAGTGATCTATATTATTTGTTTAGATAAACCAATAAAGTGATCTATATTACTCCCTCTGTCCCTCTATAACCGACAACCACAAATTTTCACATATATTAAGAAAACATATTAAATGTGGTTGGAACTATAAATCTTTTGTATGTTTTTCCTTTCTCATCCTTACACTAAATGACAAAAAAAAAAAAAAAAAAAAAATCATTGGAACTACATCGTCGGAAGATGGGTTTTGTATAACAAAGTGTATTAAAAAGGGGTGATTCAGTCAAATGAAAAACAATTAATTTTCTCAATAAGGAGCTAGACTATAATTTGGTACCTGTGGAAATGGAAACCAAGTCCATCTTAGTGGGATGGAGGGAGTACTATTATAAGACAACGTGTACCTATTTAAGAAAGACTCTGGATAGATGGCATATGTGATATATCTGTGCATGTTATCAGTGATGAGAAGTATTTTATCTGTTATGTTAAATGTAAAATATAAGTTTAAAGCTAAAATATTATTTTTCTAAAAAGTATAATTAGTTTTAGCTAATCGATTTGCTATTATAAATTTGATCCCTTAGCTCCCTGTGAATCCTTCAATGCAACTTTAACCTTATTGATTGCCTCTAAAATTTCCACAAATAATTGGCTATTCTCATTTTAGAATGCTTCGTCCAACACTACATGTGCTTTGTCAATTCGCAGATCAGTTTTGTTACTGAGCAGTTTGTCACTGCTGGTGATGATTTTTAGTAAGATAGATAGATAGTCTAGCTTATTCATTTTATAGTTGTTAAAACTCAATAGTACTTCCCATGGTTGAATATTTGACAACCTCATCTTGTTGTAGATAATGGAGGAAAAACATTGAGACAGCTTCAGGCTGAGGAGGATGATGAAGAAAGGTTTCAAGCTGATCTTAAGAAAGCTGTCCGCCAAAGTCTTGGTCTGTGTCCCCCCCCCCACCCATTGTCTTCTTTTTGTTTGTTATTCCTCACTGAAGCTACTTGGTGCTACCTTCATGGCTTCATCCAAATCTGTAAACTTGTTTCCAGTTTGAGTGAGCTGATTGGTGGAGAATAAATTTATCTTTTGCTTATTATCTGCAAATACTCTTGCCTGCTGTTTGGTTTTTATTAGATGTATCAGCAATGCTTTATGCAATGAATTATTTCATGGACTTACTTATCTTGCCCTGTTATAGATATATACACTTTGAAGGCACATATATTGACACCTGGTAGACTCTTCACCTGTTGATTTCTATTCCTTTGTTTTTTTTCCTGTTCTTCTGCTCAATTTTTTAGATTTTAAGGAATCCCTGATTCTCTTTTGTTTACTATATCTAATACAAATGGTATCTGTAATGGGACAAACTTGTTAATGCTGGCTTTGGGATGATTTGTTGGATTTTACAAGCCTGGTATGGTTTTTGTGTACATACTAGTAGAGTCATAATAGGTGCTAATGGATATTGCTAGCTTTGGGTGGGGGAGGATTTGCTGCAGGAGGCCTGGGATGAGTATCCTCACTGATCTTACACGACTAATTGAATATTGATTTTGTCCTATTCCCTTTTCCTATGTGGTTTTGCTTATTCTATGCAGTTAGCTAACCACATTTTATTTGTATGTGGTTCCAAATTAGATTTTAAACGTTGGTGGATTTGCCTAAGAATTAGAATTTCCTATTTGTTACTATTTCCCATTCTGTTTGAACATTCTCTTCTGTGCAGAAAACCAAGTTCTAGTATCTTTAGTAAATTAGCCAATTGAATTTGTCTTCTCAACTTTTTTTGGCAGTTACTTATAGTCCAATATTTTTATCAGATACTTTCCATGCACATAGAAAATTACCTGGGGTGCCAAGTTCTGCATTGCCACACAAGGAGCTTCCGGAAGCCAGTGAGTCATGTGTTCCGTGTGATGATGGTTTGACAGATGTTCATCGAATAGATGCTTATGGGACAGGGCTAAAAAATGAAGTTGGTGAATATAATTGCTTTCTGAATGTCATAATACAGGTTGGTATTCAAGTATGTTACTTTTCAATGGTTGGCTGAATATTCAGCAACACCATTGCTTTTAAGTCTTCCAAAAGTACTATCTTCCTTGGGCCTGAGTTATTTATTTGTTTCCATACCCTTTCATTCAGTCTTTGTGGCATTTGAGACGGTTTCGAGATGAATTTTTGCAAAGATCATTGTCAGAACATGTTCATGTTGGCGATCCTTGTGTTACATGTGCTATGTATGATATTTTCATCGCTCTGACCATGGTATCTAAAGATAACAGAAGAGAACCTGTTGCACCTACCTCTTTGAGAGTTGCTCTTAGCAACATGTATCCAGATAGTAATTTCTTCCAGGAGGTACATCTCACTGCTGCAGTTGTGGCTGTTTATTTATTTGTGATCTAGTTTGATATGTATTAAGTAATTCTCTGTTACAGTATGAGATCAGGGAGTATTTAAACTGTGACTAAAATTTGGTGATGCTGCAGGGTCAGATGAATGATGCTTCTGAAGTGCTGGGTGTAATATTTAATTGTCTACACCAATCATTCACTCCTGCACCTGATACGTCTGATGTGGGATCAGTAGATAGCTTAGGCACAGGCTCTTGGGATTGCACTAATGCTTCTTGCATTGCACATTCACTTTTTGGAATGGACATATTCGAGAGAATGAATTGCTACAAATGTGGCTTGGAGTCCAGATATCTGAAATACACATCTTTCTTTCATAATATCAATGCTAGTGCTGTTAGAACAATGAAGGCATGTCTTTCTAGATTTAAGTATCCACAACTATGCTTATTCTGCTGGTGTAGGGTGTTTTGAAGAATGCATGTGTTTGACTAAATTGTTAATTCATAAAATTCAATAATTAAATTCTTAATGTATGTTTAGGTTACATGCCCAGAAACTCCTTTTGATGAGCTTTTGAACATGGTTGAGATGCATCACCAGTTGGCTTGTGATCCAGAAGCTGGTGGCTGTGGAAAGCTCAACTATATCCATCATATTCTCTCCAGTCCACCGCATGTCTTCACAACAGGTGATTTTAAAGTTTTCTCAATCAATTGCTGCTCTGCCCTTTTCTGCTTTATGTTCAACTTTCCAATTTGTTGTGTTCTGCTTGTAGCCTTGTGCAGAACAGTTGGTATTTTTTTATTGTGGCTAATGCATTTATTACTCTGGTTTTGTAGTGCTCGGCTGGCAGAATACTTGCGAGAGTGTTGATGATATAATGTCAACTTTAGCAGCTTTATCTACTGAGATTGATATCAGTGTCCTCTATCGGGGTCTTGATCCGCAAAATAAATATTGTTTGGTTTCAGTGGTATACCTCTATATTTTACTTTAAATAATTTTTTCTTTACTTCCAATCTTTTATACATTTTGAAAAAGGCAGTGAAATGCCAATTTATTTGGAAAAAGCCATGTTTTATTATGCTTTGCTCGCCAATTGAAATAGACACAAAAATCTGAACTAGGAAAAGCCAAGCTCGGAGAGTGCCATCATTCTGTTTGTTCTGTAACTTGAAGTCACAAGTGCATTCGATTGATTCAAAATCGTCTGTTGATTGCATTAGTTTATCCTGGTAGCAAACAAAAAGCCATAGACTTCTCGGGTTCTTTCATTTTTTTATGGCTGCTTTTGCATGTTCTGTTTGATAACATCATTTGTCTTGTCCTGTGTGCCTTGTTAATTCAACAATTTGGAGTGTTGTTAGTATCTAATGAAGGCTAAGGCTTTGGGAAGAAAGGCAAACTAATGAGATTGTTGCCCGGAGCTTTTTTATTTATTTTTATCAATCCTTGTGTTTTGCTTTTGCACTTCCAATGTGATCGCAGCTAGTTTTATTACTAAAACTGGATGAAACTTTGAATCTTGAATGAATTTGTAGTCTGCTGGTTTGCAGTATCTCCTATCTGATTAGAAATTAGAATGGCATTCTTGTGTCGGTCCTATAGTTCATGATTATTGTGGTATTAGAAAGGGCATGCTTCTCCAAAACAAAGTTGTGTTGTGGTATTAAACAATTTTATATGGTGTCTTTCAGTACAATTTAGATTTACCAAACCTTTTTCCATCTTTTGTTAGGTTTGTTATTATGGACAGCACTATCACTGTTTTGCCTACAGCCGTGATCATGAACAGTGGATCATGTATGATGACAACACCGTGAAGGTAAATTGCCCAACTGTTTCTTTGATGTTTTGTAGAATTCTTTTCCTCGTATGCTTCTTCATCTCTCTCTCTCTCTCAAACACACATATCTAGGTTATTGGTTGCTGGAATGATGTGCTTACAATGTGTGAAAGAGGACATCTACAACCCCAAGTCCTCATGTTTGAAGCTGTAAACTAGTACCATGTTGGCGTATTCAGTTTTGGATCCAATGACATTTTCCAATTCTTCCCAAATGGGGCTTTGAGCTAACTTAACAGATGAAGGTTGGGAAACCACATTGTTGATACGGCACTCAGAATTGTACTATAAACTTATACAGTGAAGATAAATGAGATCAATTAAGCTAAGTGAGGAGGAAGTCTCAACAAATGATAGGGAAAACTGTGCTCATATAACCAAGTTGCTGATGAAGGACTCTATCTCTAGGCGTTGTCTAGTCATTCTGACATCTTTCCTGGTCTAAAGGAAGAACTTGAGCTCGGGGTCTATTACAAATGGCTGCTGTGACTTTCCATCCATGAATATTGCAATTGTACACAGGAATTTCTTGTACTTTAGGTTCGTACCTGTGATTATTTCCCGATACCAAAGAATTTATGTATAGATTGAATCTTCGACCCTTTTGAATCTGTTATTAAAGCAGCATATAGCAACTTCCCCCTTTCAGTTTTCCATGTGGAAAAACTGAGTATCGACAATAATGTTAGCAAAATTGATCATGCACATTATGTTGATTAGATTTTTGATGCTTCCTCATCTCTTTATCTATTTATGATTTGAATCTTCTTTTTTCATATCTGCTCTTTGTTTCAATGGTGTTTTTATTTGAAAATGGAAGTGTTATGTTGATACTTGTTTCATGCTTGCCTTTATATTACCTTGACACATTTTGGGTCGAATTTTTGACCCTCCCTCTGTTATAGGAGAGTTGTATATCAAATGTCAAATGTTGATGTCTTTAGTTAGTTGATCAATGGTGATGTCGATGAGTCAAGCCGGGTCGGGATGGGTTAAGTATGATGACACATAAACCTTGTTCTACTATGGCAATCTCCCAGTTTGTGGAGCCCAATTACAGAAATTGGGCACATCACCAATATCTTCCTTTTCAAAAGATAATTTTAACTTTCACCTCATTTTTTTCTTCATTTTTATAACCCGACACAGTTATTTATCTGCACCAATTTATGGATCCTAGATCTATACAATAGAATCAATCCATTTCGAACGTGATTTTCACATGCGTCTCACATATGCTCCCGTACTCCAACATGTTTGTGTCCACACCCTATCCCCACATGCTATACCTTTAACTTATGTTAGCATAACTTTTATGTTGTGTTGTATAACCTTTATATTATAATTACATAATCTTTATGTTATAATAATATTTACACAGACATGCATGTAATACCTCTTTTGTGGGAACCCCATTCTTAACCATATCTATTTATAAACATTATTTTTTTGTCAGGTTATTAAATTTGGTTTTTTTTTTTTAGCCAAGCGAAATGATTTTTGCCCACTATACCCTTCTAACATTTGAAGTGTAATATGATGGTACATACTACATTAATGATGGTACATGAATGTAATACGCTGGTACGGACCACATTAATAATGGCACATAAGTGTAATATGGTGGTGCGAACTATATTTGTTATGGTATAGGGGTGTACTATGATGGTATGAGCTGTTACGGGTGAAAAATGTGGTACGTGGTAAAATATAGTGGTACGAATTGGTACAAGGTTAATTTCATGAATGATACAATGGTCTAAAAAAATATTCTCTTGCCTAAAAAAGAATAATTTCAAAACTCTTGGTTAAAAAAAATGTTTTTCTTTATAGTTGACTACTTATAATTTAATCTATGTTATAATAATATAATCTTTATGTAATAATAATATAATTTTTATGTTCATATAAAAGTATAATTAATATTTAATGGTGTAATAATATCACACAAATTTAAGATCAAATTGTGTTGAAATTCTTTTTTTTTGTTTTTTGTTTTTTTTTATTTTTTTATTAAAGTATTATATAAAAGTTAGGGTTAAAATTGTTAGTGCCACTAATTAGGTTATGAATGTGCACCAAATATCATAACATTTGGATCCGATCATGTCAAGTTACATTGTGCAATTGGTATTTGGTGCATACTTATAACCTGGACAGTGGAACTAACTTTTTCTAAAAATTCTGTCTTATAATGGAATAATATAATTGTGTAATAAATAATAATCATTTTAGTAATTTGTAATTACAAAGATGTGGGTGATATTAAAAAAACAATTAACAAACCATTTGTCTATGCAATAAAATTTCCATCATTCAACTATCAATTACAATCTACAACAAGGAAACAACCAATAACATGAACACCATCATTTTTTTTCCCTCTTAAACTATTGCTATCTTCTTTTTATCATTTAAGCATTTTCACGACTCAACATCTCAAAAAATTATCCACAAATTATAGGGCACATGAAGGAAAAAAAAAAGCAACCAGTCCAAGAGAATAGGGCACATGTTAAAAAATAAATAGAAAATCTCCTCAAAACCAAACCATGCAAGTATAGCATATACTATTAATATCCATACGCACATATTGATGTGTGCAAAAATAGAATATAATGTGTAGGAAAAGAGACATATATTAAAGCACATAAATCACACATGGATCACGTACAAGGAGGAGCTCAAAAATCGGGTGATAAAACCAAGAAAACTTTGTTAAAATCACACCACTTGTCCCCAACTGTCTTTCATTATAAATCACCATTCCCATAAACTTCGCAATTTTCATTTTTACTCAGTCTTTTCACTCTACCCCCTAACTGCACATCATCTTTCTCATTTCCCCTTCTTCTTTCCCAACCCACAAATAACATCGAAACAAAGAAACCACATTCAATCTCTCTCTCTCTCTCACTAAAACAATTTATTCCATAACAATAAATCGATCTTGTTATAAATCTTACGTCGAATGTTTATTCAACGATGACCATCAAGAGTGGCACCGGCCAAGCCTGCGCTGCTTGTAAGTACCAACGGAGGCGGTGCACCCCCGAATGCCTCCTCGCCCCGTTTTTCCCAGCCGATCAGCATAAAATGTTCCAACACGTTCATCGTCTCTTCGGTGTTAAAAACATCCAGAACCTTCTCAAAGAGCTCGGCCCCGACCAGAACCAGAAGGCCATGGCCATGCAGTCCATCAAGATTCAAGCTAACATGCGCGCTAAATATCCCGTCTATGGATGCCTCGTCGAAATCCAACAGCTCGGCCACCAAATCCAGATGGCCGAGGAGGAGCTCCAAGCCGTTCTACAACAGCTCGCTTATTACAGACAACAACAACAGCAACAACAACATCAGCATGAGATGTCGCCCACCGAGGATTACATCTCCGAGTTACAGCTGGGCATGGCCCCACCGGGGAATGCACCATTGTCCCTCGTTCAAGATGATACCCACCAACAGTACAACGGCTTCGCCACGCTCCCCATGGCCCCACAAATCTCGTATTCGGACAGTGATAATGGCGATTACAATATCAATTATTTGGATTTCAAGGAGAGCAACAATGTGGTGAATTCCTTGTGCCAACAGACGTTTAGTAATAGCAACGATAACAACAATCCGAATTCAATGGTCATGCAATCCCATCTCATGATCCCACACTCTCTTAAACAAGAAACGATGCATGATTACAATGAGATGCAACCCTTTTTCGACAACATTGATGATACCCAATCATATATTGGCTCCAAAGAAGCATATGAATCCAGGTATCATCATTATCATCATCATTATTTCAATATGATAATATCTAGTTTCGTTTTTTTGAGGTTTTTTTTTTGGTTTCTATGTATATGCAGCTTAGAGTCGACATTGAAGGATTCGCGACAGCTTGTTGAGGAAATGGATGAGAATGAGCTGAAGAGTGCTGCAGCATGTTTTAGCCTTACTAGTGTCAACTAAGAAAGGTTTAATTTGATGATGATCCGAAATTTTGTTTGCTTAAACAAACTCAACTAGGGTTTGATAGACTAAGTTCTTTTCTTTTTCATTTTTCATATATAGTCAGTCAAAGCTAGATGCTTAATTAGTTTCTAGTTTAGATTCCTTAAAATTATTTTTTTTTTTCTTAATTTTTTGAGGTAGAGACATTGAGGATATTCTTTTTACATGATTTTGATCACATCTCATATATCTCAATTCACCCGAACTGTTGTTATTTGAGGTGATCATATGAGGAGATAATTAGAATAAAAGTTCTTTCTAACTTTATCTTGCCCCCCCCCCCCTCCCCCCCTTTTTTTCTCTAACTTATCTTTTCTTTCCCTTCTTTCTTCTCAACTTATCTTTCTTTTTATTTTTACATCAGGTTTTCAGTTACATTAATCTAT
The DNA here is from genome assembly GCA_946896805.1 of Scutellaria galericulata. NCBI lineage: Eukaryota > Viridiplantae > Streptophyta > Magnoliopsida > Lamiales > Lamiaceae > Scutellaria > Scutellaria galericulata. Next base: position 15,240,523 of record OX335785.1, read on the forward strand.
AATCGATTATCCTTAACTAATAATAATTATTATTATATGTATTAAATGACATCATAAATTATATTATATTGTATGTTAAACATATTAAATATAATAAAGGATTCTTGTTTCTTATTATTTTTATTTTTTTTATTTTTTATCCTTCATCTCTAAAAAAAACCTCCTTCATTTTTAGTCCAAATATTTATGGGATCAAGCTATTAGAAATGAATGGAATCTTCCATTTATAATGTGACTTTAAAATAATTTATGGAAACAGTATTATTAGATTTCTATAAAGTTTAAAAAGAAAACTTTGTGGTTCAAATGACATAATTTAAGTATACATTATAAAATAATTTTTTTCCTTAATATTGGTATATATGTTATTATTATTCTCCTAAATTGAAAAAGAAAAAAAAGTATAGTGTGTGTATATATATATATATATTATATTATATAAATGTGCCTTAATTTTGGTCAATTTTTGTAATGCCCATATAACCCTAAATACTAAATTTTAAGATTAATAAAGTAATTTAATAATTATTTATTATTTCACTATAAAAGGTAAGAGTCCTATATTTGAAACTCTTCATAATTGGTTTTTTTTTTACATGTTTTGATAATATTTCACCTAAACTATTGAATACTTTGAATCTTTGACGTACTAACATTAGTTTCATATTAATATAGATTTAAAAAGCTTTCCAATGATATATTATAAGCATATATAAAGAAAAATCATACTACATACTTGTAATTTTTTTTATTAAAGTCTTCTATTTTTAATGGACCATGAACTAGATTCGAATCATTCTCAACGAGTTCTGAGAAGTGATCCCATTTTTTTCATCGGGTCTAGGTAGAGACCAAAGTTCTTGAGCGACCGATCCGGCAGAACAACTAAAAAATATGGTATTATATAATTAAATTTTAATAAAGCAATTTAATAATTTTTTATTTTTTATTTCACCATAAAAGCTAAGAAATGTCCTACATTTGAAACTGTTCGTAATTATTTTATACACGCTTTGATTCTTCTTCTTCTAAACTATTGAATACTTTGAATCCTCGACTAAAATTAGTTTCATATTAATATAAATTTAAAGAGCTTTCCAATAATATATTATAAGCACATATAAAGAAAATCATACTAAATACTTTTAATTTTTCTTATTTAAATAAATTAAAATTATGTTCTTATGCTCTTTTTTTTTCAAAATCTTTTCTTTATTTGAATTTATATATATATATATATAAGAAAATATTAGATTTATAAAATCAAAAAGAAATATTTTTGAAATTTAATATTAGTAATATAAAAATACTATTAAAGTGAAAATTGTATTTATTTTGAGAATTATTATGAATTTTTAAACTAATAATTGTAATAAAATATTAATAATTAATGTTAATGAGATGTTGAGAATCAAATATTTAAGACAAAAACTTATATACCCAGGGTATACTGTTCATCAAAAAGTAATTAGTTTGGTATTAGTTGTATACTCATAAGGTATTAGTTGCATATGATAAATGTCGTTTTTCACATATTTTTGCGTATGTTTATGTATTCGTTTGAATATGTTTAGATACGTTTTTATGGTGATTTATGATACTATTTTGTATAAGTTGCATTGACGGGTTTGTGTTTAGTTTCATGATTTTGATGAGAAAAAGTGCAAGTTTCAAGTGTAATTGATGATCAAGGAAGAATAGAAGTGAAATACGAGATCGCGAGGAAGAATTGGTGGCGCACGGCACGATCGTGCTATGTAGCACAACCATGCGCAATTGTGCAGAAAGTGCTGACTGTGGGGCACGACCGTGCCCTGTAGCACGACTGTGCCCGAGAGAACAGGAATACGCGAAGATTTAGTTTTCTTGGCGTATTTTCATCTCTTACTTCACTTGGAAGACTCCCAAAGGTGATATATATACTCAACAACGAAGAGAGAGAAGGGACAGCGAAAAGAGGGAGATTTACAGAGAGAAACACAAGAGTCTGAGAAGCATCGAGAGGATTGGAAGAAGAATTCAAGAGATCGAGGGATTGCGAGATCGTCGTCAATAGAGTTTTTAATCTTTTCTTCCCTTGTTGAATATTAGTAGATATGATATTTCCAATCTTGTCTATGAGTTTGTTTATAATCATGTCTAGCTAATTTCCTAGGGTTTCTAGGGCTTGTTAGTAATTTAATTCGAATCTTAATGGATATTTAATTTCAATTCAATGTTCATGATCGTTTATCCTATTTGTGTGTTTATGATTTGATTTCTTGTTTGATTATGTGGCCAGTAATTGAACATGTTTTGGTAATTAGATCAAAATTCGGGAGATGAGATTTAATTATGGAAGGATAAACACATGATACATAAAAAGACTTAGATCGGGAGATTAAGGAATTTATGTAATGAGAAATCAATCTTAAGTACTTTTGGGAGTTGTTATGTTTCTATCAGATTGAGTAGGGATACCTCTGGTGGCATAATAATCAACCGGTTAACTAACTCGAGAGAGCTATTAATTCGACATATGTGATTGCTCATATAGGATGATTGATTAATGAACTTGAATTGGTTAGAGTGATGTTTTGATGAGAATTAGATGAAAGCATGTCCTAGAACCTGTCTTAGATTATCTGTTATTCTTGAGTGAGTTTATCTGCATAGTTAGTTTTCTATTAAATTAATCTGCAATTGATGATATTTGATTTTCCTAGATAAAGTTGAGAACTGAATTTGGGTAGTTAGTTAGTTCCTAGGTAGCCAGTCTCTGTGAGATCGACCTTGCTCACCACTTCTACATCCTAAACCGTACACTTGCGGGATTAGCTAAAAGAAATTAGTGAACAACATACTCATAAGATATTACTTGTATAACTAAAATATATGTTTATATTTTACTTGTTCAGTGAAAGATATTAGTTGTATATTCATAAGATATTAATTGCTTACTCATAAGGTATTACTTGTATAACTAAAATATATGTTTTAGTGAAAGATATTAGTTGTATATATTTTAGTAAAAGATATTAGTGAAATATATTAGTTGTATATTCATAAGATGTTAGTTGCTTAATTACTCTTAAGATATTACTTGTATAACTGAAATATATGTTTTAGTGAAACATATTAGTTGTATATTCATAAGGTATTAGTTGCTTACTCAGAAGATATTTACTTGTATAACTGAAATAGAGTAAGTCTCTTGTGAGACCGTCTCACAAAATTTTAATGCATTGCGTGAGACGGGTCAATCCATAACACATTTGCCCTCATTCAAACCCTACAATTCACATGTTGTTTGTGGGTGATGGGGCTTCGTCTCACGAAAACTATCCGTGAGATCGTCTCACATGAGTTTTTGTGACTGAAATATATATTTTACTAAAAGATATTACTTGTTACATGTAAATGTATTAATTAAAGGTATTAGAGTTGGAGTTGGATCACATTGTATCCTAGGAGCACCCCAATCCTTCTCATTATTTAAATCTCATATGGAATGCCTGAGAATAATATATGGGTTAATTGCCTAAAAAATCACAATCTTTACTTAGATTGTCATGTTTACCAAAATTTTCACTATTGATCAAAATAACATAACTTTATATATTTAGTATAGTTTTCGACTAAAATTAGCTTTCGAAAAGTTGAGTTTGGGGGAGTGGAGGGGAGGAGGAGAGACAAAAAACACTAAAGAACTTGAGTGAAAAATTGTATATTGATAGATAATGATTTATTTTTTCACTATCTTAGTTAAAAAAATATACTAAATATATATGGTTATGTTATTTTCACCAATATTGAGACGTTTGATTAAAATGACAATTTAAGCAAAGGTTGTGATTTTTCTGACAATTAACCGATAATAAATTTGTCATGTCAAGTTACTATATATACGTTTTTTGAGAAAATTATGTATTTGTGAATTGCAGATAATGGTATAATAAATGTGTTGAGACTTAATTAATATTCGTTAGGTAAATCGGAGACTTGAATATTAATTTTTTAAAATACTTTAATTAAAAAAAGTGAATTGATTGAATGGATAATAAATGTTTGGAAAAACTTAATAAAACGTATAATTATATAATTATAGAGCTTTTCAATAAAATATTATGAGCATGTATAAACGAAATCATACTTCTAGTCTTTATTTCATCCCTTATATTCCCTCTAATTCATTAAAATAAAATAAAAATCATATCTTATTTAAAATGATTTATTTTTTAAATCGTTTTTTAGTTTCTTAAAGGTAAGCTCATAACTTCCTTTTTCTTGTTTGTTGACAGTGATTTGTAAATATGAAACCTAGCCTATTATATATGATAAAAAAAAGATTTAGCCTGAACCTGGCTTATTTTGTGGATGAGCCTATCCTAAAATCTACCTAAGCCGATAAAAAACTTACAAAAAATTTAGAAAATTACATTAGTAAATATGGAAAAAGAACAATTCACTTTGTGATGTTGTGTTGAATTCTTGAATACATGAATTATGGACTTATAAAATTATGGATTACATTAGTAAATAAGGTTTTCTTAAGTATAACCCATAAATTAGCGCAAGTACTTAGTCCACATCTTTAGTCCAATGTATAAGGTACTTAAAGCCCAATCTTTAACCCACTTGTATAGGGAAAGCATCTATAACTGTGTAGATTAGAGTATGTTTCATATATTTGTAGATTTTTATTGAGTGTTCTAATAAACAACTTCTAATCATTGAATTGAGTTGATCTCCAACATCCATTAAAAAGTGTAATATCTCCAATGTAAACTATATATACAAATAATAATCATTTGTAAATCAATGTCCTACATGAAATATTTAGTATAATTATATTATTTTTTACCTTATATGCATCTCAGAGATTGATGAAATATTTAGTATCACTATATTATTTTTTACCCTCGTATGCTTCTCAAAAATTGATTGCCATTTTCTTAAAAAAAAAAAAAAAATTCATTGTCATTTTAGCCTTATATGCTTCTCAAAAATTGAGTGTGATGACACAAATGATATTCTCAGCACCGTATTATGATATGATAAAAGAAAAGAATAAAATAAAAAAAATTTAATCACAAAACAATAATAAAAACTAAATAAATGATATTTTCAGCATTGTATTATGATATGATAAAAGAAAAGAATAAAATAAAAAAATGTTAATGAGAAAACAATAATAAAAACTAAACAAATGATATTTACACCACTGATATGATAAAACGTAAAGAATAAAATTAAAAAAAAAATTAAGGGTGAGCTATTAACACCCACCTTCTATGAATACACCTCATTTGTATTTAGAAATAAATTTATATAAATAGACTAAAATTATCTTTCATATAAATACACCCGTTGTATTTAGATATATATTTATATAAATAGACTAAAATAACCTTTCATATAATATTTCCTCTATTCTTAATTCAACTGTATCGTCGTAAAAATGGAAAGTTTGTCTATTTAATTTGATTCTCTTCTTAATTCAACTGTACTGTTGTAAAAATGGATGAATTGGTCCTGTAATTTTAATTTATATCCATACTGTTGTAAAAATGGATGAATTGGTTCAATTTTAATTTAATCTATATTGTAAAAATGGATGAATTGGAGAGGTGTATTAAGTAATGGATGTGTATTCATAAAAAATGGGGTGTTAATATCCGCACCAAAGTTAATGAGAAAACAATAATAAAAACTAAGCAATAAAAGAAAAAAATAAAACTACAAAAAAGTTAATGAGAAAACAATAATAAACACTAAGCAATAAAAGAAAAAAGTAAAACTAAAAAAAGTTAATCAAAAAACAATAATAAAAACTAAGCAATAAAAGATAAGAATAAAGCTAAAAAGAGTTATTTAGAAATCAATAATTAAAAATCTAATAAAATACTCTAGGAATATACATATCAATATCCATTCCCATTTTAAACAAGTCTTAAAATTCAATTATTTCAAATGGAATCTAGGAATATACAGATCAATATCCATTCCCATTTTAAACAAGTCTTAAAAATTCAATTATTTCAAATGGAATCTAGGAATATACAGATCAATATCCATTCCCATTTTAAACAAGTTTTAAGAATTCAATTATTTGAAATGGAAACTAGAAGAAGAGACAATTAGAATAAAAATTCTAGAATATTATATTTGCCAATTCTTTTTACTTTTATAGTTCGATCTTTAATTTACATTTTGTATTAAATCATCACATTATTTACATTACATAATATTGTAAACTTAGAATGAGTCTTATGTGAGACCGTCTCATGAATCATCTCATGTGAGTCGGGTCAACCCACACTTCACAATTCACGTACAAATGTGTGGAAATGAATTTGTTTTGTGGGTAAAAAAAATCCGTCTCACGAAAACTATATGCGAGACCGTCTCATGCAAGTTTTTGTGATTAATTAATTATTGCGCAAAAACTCATGTTTTCGTGAGACGAATCCTTATTACTCAAGAATTGAACCAATTTCCACAAATTCTTATATAAACCGTGAAGGATGGGTCATGGATTGATCCGTCTCACATAACAAGATCTGTGAGACGGTCTCATGTAAAACCTACTCAAAAATTATAAATCACAAAAATTCATGTGGGATAGTCTCACGGATAGTTACCGTGAGATGGAGCCCCACCTCCCACAAACAACATGTGAATTGTAGGGTTTGGGTTGGGGGTGATTGGGTTGATGGTTGATCATCTCACGCAATGCAATAAAAATCCGTGAAACGATCTCACAAGAAACACACTAAAAAATAAATCAATTTTTAAAATTTCTAATTATGTTTAATGTTTTTAAACTCATATTTATTACACAATTTTCTATTATACGATTATCAAATTACGCATAGAAAAATGACCATAATAAAATATAAAGGGCAAAAACTTATGTATCTGGATGCACAAATCTTAGATTCATGCCTCTAACTCGATTCAATGTGTAGATTGTCTCCGCACACCTTCACGTGCCCTCATGCGCCCCCAATCATATATTTGTGTGCGCTCGCATCCATCCGAACTCGCTTGTAGTTTTTAATGAAAAGATATTATTTGAATATTCAAAATGTATTACTTATATAACTAAAAATATTACTTGTATAATTGAAATATATGCTACTTGAAATGTATTACTTGTTTTATTGAAATTGAAAGATAAGATATTACTCATGTAGCAAAAAATATTACTAGTATGACTAAAATAAATCATTGTACTGTAGAGTATAAGTTTAAACCCATAAAAATATAATTAGTGATTCTCATCATATTCTTACTCGTATCATGTTGAGCATTCCATTTTTTTCTGCAAACGATTTCATACTAATTGATTTTCAATATTTAAAAATATTGTAACAAAATAATTCAACAATAGTATGACCATCTAAAACAAATCATCTAAATCTATGAGGAAGATGAACAAAGAAGAACAAACCGCAATAAAGAAGATGAAGAAGCGCAAAGTAGCGGGAAACAAAATAAAGTCGAATCCTATTTTTATTGGTTGGGCACAAAGTGAGTGGATTTGGCGGGCTTAGACTGGATCGGGTCGGAGATACAAAAGACCTATTTGAGTGGAAATATAATGAATTTTATGAGGCATTTGAGCATCGACTTTGGGCATTGATAGACCATGCCTGCAATGGAATCCATCTCCAAAATTAACCTGTTTAGGAGAGCCCCGAAAGATTGGAACACCCAAATAAAGTACACCCTGGATTTTTCCACACTAATTGTGTGAGAACCTGAGAAATACCATGTGGATCCTTGGACTTGTTTTCTGCTGAATCAACACATCATTTATTTTTGCATTGCTGCGCCGTCTTTGGCAATGGTTCATGCAATTAGTGTTAAGAGCCATACGGATTCAATCTCACCTTCGGTTGAGGGAGTACGTGCTATGTTGTGCTGCTGATCTTTGCAGCTCTGGGTCGATGTTATCTCACTTGCGTGTTACCTGGTTTGGAAGTGAAATGGCTTTGATTGGATCAAGGTTAACACGGACGGGAGCACCATGGGATCTCCGAAAGACATAGGACATTACATCAATGCTTGATCAACAAAAAAATAAAGTACATTAATGCCATTGAAATGTTACAACAAAAATCTTCGATATAATTTATAAAAAAACAAAATGTCAATGGAGGTATTTATAACTAACAAATTAAATCGGATATTTCGTAAAAAAATTAAACCTCAAGCATAATTTTTAATAATTTACTCAATAAAGAATTCAAGATATGATCCTCATTCCCACATCCTTGTACGTACAATCCGAGAATAGATTCCCTTAGTCTTTATGAACAAAGCCAAAGCCACCAAACACCCAAAGAAACTAACAGATGCCAAAATGAAGAAAGACATCATAAAACAGTGAGTTCCAGTGCAAGAACCATCCACCCCCGATCCTTCTTTATCGTAAATGTATCCAATTACCCTCACGGAAAATATGTACGATCCTAGAGGACTAGCTATGGCAATCGTGTTGAATATAGTTCCCATATGCAACACACTAAATATCTCAGATGTGATCGTGGGCATCAACGACCATTGTGAACCGTAACATATTCCTACTAACACCGAACCCACATACAAGTTACCTGGAAATCCCGAGCCAATGGTAATGTGCCCTGCTGTCATGATTGCCAGAGTGACAGTCATGAACAATGGCCTTGCACACCCTTTCTTGTGCAAGAAAATATCCGACACGTATCCAGCCCCAAACCGGCCAAGAAAGTTCCATATGCTCCATAAGCTCACCAACGTGTTTCTCTGCACGGCTGTGTAGCCTAAGGATTCACCGATTTGGCTAATGTTGTTGATTAAGGCGAGCCCTGAACCCATTCCACATAGCATTGCGATAAATAGTAGCCAGAAATTCAGAGTACCTATTGCTTGTACAAGATTTAAGTCTTCTCTAGCTTCAAGAATGGCCATAGAGGCGGTGGGCTTGTCCTCTACCATGGACAAGTTGTCGTCAATTAAAGGGGACTTCAAAGTGGACAATAGTGATAGCCTCTGCAAGTCGTCTTTGTTTGCTTTGACAGCTATGAAAAGAGGTGACGAGAGGAGAATGAAGAGGATGGAGAGGGTGAAAGCATGAACCCATTGAGACAAGGCGAAGATGTTCTCCAAGATTATGAGGAGCATGAGATAGAGAGCAACGGTCATGGAAACCAATGAGAAACCATTCAAGTAGGTCATGTCGTGTTCTTTGGATTGAACGCGATGAACTCTCACGAAAAACATGAGGACGAGGGAGAGAAAAGTTGGAACTAATGCAAGCATTAGTAGGAAAGTGCTTGGTTTGCTTGCAAATAGTGTTTGATATACTTGTATGAGTACTGCTCCACTCAGACCAAGGAAGCCCTGCAAAGAGACATCGTGCGAAATTGTATAAATGTAACGATGGACTGAGGAATATTTCATTATGATTATGAACAATGTAACTCATTCTTCTAAGTAATGTGGGGAAAAACTTAACATTTCATCTCATACTTTCTTTCAAATGATGTTTCATCTCATATTTGATTAAGTATATCAACTTACATACGAAATATATTAAAAACATTAAAACATGAGATAAGATATTGTTCGTAAACACTTCCATTTTCTGGTTACTTTGTACGTATTAAATACTCTGCAAACTCGAAATTACTCTTGTCTATGCTACCGTAGCAAAAATTTACTATTTAATGTTTTTTTTATATCATTTTTCTGGCAATTCTAATATTGCTGAAATTTCAAAACCTATGTTCACTGCAGTATCTCAAATCATTTTCTCTTATTTCTATATGGAAAAATAGCGAATACTATTTTCAACTTTTAAAGAAGTAAAAGAGGAAGTATAAGGATGAAATTAGGAACCCGTTTCATATGTTCTTTCAGACATATCCTAAAAATTAAACAAACTATTTGTGAAAATTAGAGAATATTCTAAAATCAATTTACAAAAACTTATATAAAACTGTTTCACGTGTATAATTTCAAGATAGAGTACATTTTATAAGACAATCTTGTAAGAATGCTACTCGATAAATTTTTAAAATATGTGACTTGAAAGTTTAGAGTGCAAGTGCAAAATTATGATTTTGTAATTTTTTCATTACAAATTGGAAATTAAAATACATTTCTTTCACACACTTTATATGTACTTCTTAAAAGCTTATATTTAAAAAGTCAACTTGAAAATGAACTTTGATTCCAAAAAATGCGTCGAAACATCTCTCTCTCTCTCTCTCAAATGCTACCATGAATGGGTCTCAGATTTCACTTTATCAAACACAAGAAAATACTTAAAAACATTTTCCGAGAATTCATAGTTAAAAAGTCTGAACTTAAAAAATGTATACAAACAAAAATGCTCAGTTTGTGACAGAAAGGACTCTGCATTCAGAACTTAAAAAAATGGATTCAGTAGCATTCACGTGAAACATGAGAGAATTATTTTGATAATAAGAGATATATAGCTGTCAAAAAATTAAAAAAAAATCCTCTTGTTCTTTATTTTATGTCTATAAACTGAATCAACTTTAGCAATTATTAAAGAGGAAATACCCAAAATACCCAATTTGATAAAACATATAAACAATTCTACCCATATATATAAACAATTGTCCCCAAATACCCACTAATAAAACATATTATCCCCAAATACCCAATTTTGATTTTACTAATTATTTTATCTTTTTCTTTTTCTTTTATACTTTGATATCAAATAAATATATTTGATATATCATATCACGTATTATACCGTATGAATATATTTTCGTTAAACCCTAAAAAATAAGGGTTTAATGAAAATTAATTAAAAATTATACTTATTCGTTAAATATGTTGTTTGTAATTAGGATATATGTTGTTTGTGAATTAGGATTGAATTTAGTTAATTTAGTTAAATTAGGATTGAATTATATGGATTAACGAACAAGAGGGATGTGTTCGTTAAACCCTTAAAATTGAGGCTTAACGAACAATACCTTATAGGGTTTAAGGTATTGTTCGTTAAATAATTAAAAATATTCGTGCATAATTAATTATTCATTCTTTTTTAATTAATTAATTATTTTTTTAATCAAAGGTATTGTTCGTTAAATAATTAAAAAAATCGTGCATAATTCATTCTTTTTTAATCAAGAGGTATTGTTCGTTAAATAATAAAAAATATTTTGCATAATTATTCATTTTTTTAATTAATTATTCATTCTTTTTTAATCAATTGGTATTTTTTAATCAATTGGTATTTTTAATCAATTGGTATTGTCAAAATTCAAAGACTAAAATAAATTTGGAGTGATTAACGAAAATTAGGGTACGAATTGAAGAGAGTGTAAAAAGTAGAGGTTTAATTTTCGTTAAACTCTTATTATTTAGGGTTTAACGAAAATTAAACCTAGGGACAATATTTTCGTTAAACCCTAAAAAACATGGGTTTAACGAAAATTATGGTATAATTTATAATTTTCGTTAAACCTCTAAAAGTGGGGGTTTAACGAAAAAGTGTAATTTTAGAAGGCTCATTAAACCCTTATGTTTTTTAGGGTTTAACGAAAAAATATATATTTGGGATATTTTCGTTAAACCCTAAAAATAAGGGTTTAACGAACAATAAGATAATTTTCGTGGTATCATTTTGGATATTTTCGTTAAACTCCAAAAAATGAGGGTTTAACGAAAATTAAACCTAATTTTCGTTAAACCCTTATTTTTTGGGGTTTAACGAAAATATGTTTCCATACGAGTATAAATATAATACGGCATATGATATATCAAATATATTTATTTGATATCCAAGTGAATAGTAAAAGAAAAAAAGATAAAATAATTAGTAAAATCAAAATTGGATATTTGAGAATAATATGTTTTATTAATAAGTATATGGGGATAATTGTTTATGTATATGGGTAGAATTGTTAATATATTTTATGAAATTGGGTATTTGGGGCCGCCAACTCATTATTAAAAGTTCTCTACAGAGTCTTCGATTTGCTGTCAAATCATACATCATTAACTAGGTTTGATTTGCTAAGCTGTACTATTTCCAATAATTTCGAGCATATAATCATTTTCATATTATTATTTTATTCTCTTTATTATTATATAATGGAGCGCACGTCTGCACACGCACCCTTCCCAGTTGTAATGATATTAATTATATTTTGGTTCTAACTGTAAAATTTCTGGCAGAAAAAACTCGTGGCGTAAAGTAATATTTATATTTATATATTTGTCGGATATGATGTCAAATTAATTCTCTTTATTGAGATAATAAGCTCTATTAATCTTTTAATTTAGTTTTCTACATGAAGTTATTTTACTTGATTTTTTGTGGGAGAGAAATTACTAAAATATCATATTAAATAATTCTTACACAAATAGGTTGATAATACGAATGGAAGAGGAAATAGTTATATTGATGTATAAATTGATTGGGGAAATAATTACATAATTTTTTAAAAATGAAGCTTAAACTACATTGATCGGATTTCATTAAATTATCAACGAACTCTTAAATATGAAAAAAAAACTTAAGATTTCATTAAATTATGAAATAAGTCCTAAAATTTTGGAAAATCACCACCAACTCTGAATTATGAAATAAAATAAATAAATAAAAACTTACATATTATTTTGAACTCATACTATTCCAATAATCTTTTAAATTTTAATTTATTGTACCCTGAAAAATTGGCTTTGATTGTAATTTCTAAATATAATATAAAAGATGGTATTTTTTTACTCACCTTAAAATTAACATGTTTATTGCTTGAATGTAAAAGAAGTTAATGCTATATACTGAATTCCAATTTCGCAAACTAGAAAACTCTAAATCAAAATCAGAATAACTATTCGAAAATTTCCTCAAGAAATTCATACTTTCGTTGATCCAGAAATAATCCAATTTAATAATCAACTACAAAATTAAAAAGGGCGAAAAAATTACCTTCATTATTCCGACGATTGTCCCGTTGTAGCCGGGGAAATTCTGCACCGACGCGACGATGTTAGCCGTATTGAAGAACGTCTGCGCGTGAGCGGCGAGGAACATGAAGAGGCACGTGAGCGCCACGTGCGGCCTGGGAATCGCTCCGGTGACGGCGAGCCAGAGGAAGAAGTAACCGACGAAGCACTGGATCGCACCCACGGCGTGGACCACCCAAGGCCCCCGGAGAAACGACGGCGGCGCGTGGAGGCGGCGGCGGCAGACAACGGAGTAGAGGAGTCCGGAAAGGATGCCGGCGTTGGCTCCGATGTCCTTGAATACGGAAATGGTTTCGAGCGTGGATTGGTCGTAGCCTTGGCTCGATTTTAGGATTGGAGAATAGATTCCGAAGGCGTAGGAGGCGCCGCAGCTGCACTGTATCCAAATGCTCGCCGCCGCCGCGGTCCACTTGCTGCTAATTGCATCCATCTCTGTTTGCTGCTGTTAAGTGTTGAAATCAATTTTATGATAAAAAAATTCACAAATATACATATATAGTGTAGAGACAGAATATGGTGTATTTGATTGTTCTTTTTATTCTTTGTGGTGTGTGTGTGTCAACGTGTGCAAGACTGCGTGCTCTGTTGTCTCTTCTTTTTTTTTGGTTGTTAGAGCACTCTAATTTTTGCTACAAATTGGCTTCCAATGCAGTGGCTAATCCAGTGGCTATTTGTGAACAGCCACTTACTGTTTACGGTGGTAAATTCTTTTTTTTGTTTGTTTCTTTTTAATTTAATTTTGTGTTGATTATTTATTTATTTCCTTTTATTTGATTTATCTTCATTTTATTGTATCAAATATTTCATCTAGTTAACAATTTATTTTAAATATTATATGTATATATTTGATTTTAGATTTATGAAAATTTTAAAAATTCAAAAACATATGAATTAGTTGTATTGTTATATTTTATTAATACTTTCGCAAATTATAACTAATAGAAATATAATAAGATATCATTAAAAAATTAAAATTACAAGATACAATTACATTTACTTCAACACAAATATTAATACATGCTAAATTTAAACTAAGAAAACACAACAAGCATGCTAAATTTACAACAACACATAAACGTAAATGAAATACAATTAAATATGAATAATATAAATTTTAGTAGTCTGGTAGACCAGAACGGTGTCGTTTAGTTTAGTTTTTTTTATTTTTAATTTTCAGAAACCCACTGACGGGTTTTCAATACCCATTGACGGATTTTAGTCTTCATTTTTTTAAGAGGGCCCACCCACGCGATTAATTTATATTCTCAATAAAAAATATTTGATTAAATAAAAAATATAAAAGAAAAAATGAAGAATATTCTAAAGGAAAATTCCAATTAAATTAAAATTTGAGTTTAATGATTGGAAATGATTTTGATGTTTGTAGCAAATTTGGTGGCAAATTCAAGTATTGAGTCCTAAATTGCCTCCAACCCTTGAAGATGCCCTTAGTGTTGAGGGAGATGTAAATGTTGTTTATTGCCTTTTATGGTGTTGAGTATCAACTTAGAGTGAAATTCTATTCTACAATTGTGGGTATTATTGTATTTTTCATCCGTGAAATCATAACTTAATTAATAATACTAGAAACACGTAATTACAAGATTTTGTAAATGAAAGGTTCTATATATGTTTCAAAGGAAACAGAGAAACAAAACGAGAAAAAGGATTTAGAGAGGGAAAATTCTCAACTAGGGTGGTGATTTGTTTGCACTATTCATAAAGATTTGGAAAAAGATGTTTGATATTTCAAAAATTAAGTCTGATAAAAGTTTGAAGTTTTCTAAACCCTTGCATGAGATGTAAAAATCAATTTCCTTTCAAAACATTCACCGCATCTTTAGATCTAGTCTTGAATAGTTGATCTCCTGACATTCCAAGAAACCAACTTTCACAAAAGGAAGAAAAAACTCTCACATAGAAGAGAAAACAACTTCCACTACAGGGGGAGAGAAATCTACCCATAGAAGAGAGAGAAAAATAAAAAATATAAATATTGAGAAAGAGGAAAAAAAATCACCATTATTATTTTTTAATCCCAAGAGTTTGGCATCTATTTTTTCTTCACAACAAAATATTACACATAAAATTGAAAGATACATAAATATTAGTAAATGATGCAAAATATTATTTATAACTTATAAACTTCATAACAAAATTCAAAATACATAGGGCATTCACAATTCAATATCCAAAAAAAAATCGGCAATATCCAGATGAGTCATACCTTCAACACAATTATAAGCATCATTTCCATCAAACAATATTTGTTTCTACATTTTTATTCTTAATATTTGTCTCAACATTTTTATCCTTTTTTTCAAGGATGCATGATAAAGTCTAACAAGATGAATTGTTTGTTCGACATATACAGGACCAATAACCTTCAATGCCACACCGATTATATATTTCTTCGTAATTTTTTCTTTTCTCCATTATCTCTCTTTTGGGAGATAATTTGCTTCTGTGAGTCCTTTCGAAATCCCGTTCAAGAAAGAGCCTAATTATTTCAAGTTGCACACTTTCGGTTGTATCTGTTTCCCTTGGTTGTGTCCTTATAATATTGGCAAATTAAATTTCCAATCAAAGCCATGTATATTTATTGGATATTCTACAAGTCAAGTGCTTATAAGTGCTATGATCCAGATTCTGGTCGCATACATGTGTCGAGGCATGTTAAAATTTCAGAATTTACTTTCAGGAATTTCGATAAACCCCAGGTTGAGCAGCAAGACTCCACTGCCTCTATACAGCTTGTCGACATGCCTACCCCAGCACGATCAGCGCATGACGAGCCTCAGGTCATGCCTATCTCGCCGACTTACGCACCGTTGGCCACACCTGACCAAGCCGTCACTGTTCACCAGCTTCTCCTCTTGGTCCTCCACCTCACTCGCCAACTCGCACTCATACCATGTGGACGCGGACCCAGAATAATATTTTCAAACCCAAGAAACTTTACTCTGCCACTAAGCATCCTCTTCCAGACGATGTAGAACCAGCATCGGTCTCTCAGGCTCTTTTATCTGATCATTGGCATCGGGCCATGACCGAGGAGTTTACAACTCTCCAATGTCATGGTACATGGGATCTTGTCTCTCCTCTCTCCCATGCAAATATTGTTGGTTATAAGTGGGTTTTCCGCATTAAACGGAAGCCTGATGGTACGATTGAAAGATATAAGGCTCGATTATATGCCAAGGGGTTTCATCAACGACAAGGTGTGAATTATCATGAAACTTTTAGCCCAGTGGTCAAACCCGTCACCATTCGCACTGTGTTGACATTAGCCTATCTGCTAGTTGGCCTTTGAAACAGCTTGATATCAATAATGTCTTCCTGCATGGAAATTTGAGAACGCCAGTTTATATGACTTAACCACCGGGATTTATCGATGCTGCTCGGCCATCCCACGTATGT
This sequence comes from Scutellaria galericulata, assembly GCA_946896805.1. Taxonomy (NCBI): domain Eukaryota; kingdom Viridiplantae; phylum Streptophyta; class Magnoliopsida; order Lamiales; family Lamiaceae; genus Scutellaria; species Scutellaria galericulata. The sequence continues at coordinate 15,256,924 of OX335785.1, forward strand.
CTTCTTCGTAAGTTTTTATATGGTCTCCGTCAAGCTCCCCGTGAGTGGTATATTGCACTCAGCTCTACTCTTGTCTCTTTTGGATTTATTCAATTTAAGGCTGGCACTTCACTTTTTACTTATAATCATGCTGCTGTTCGATTTTTGGTTCTTGTATATGTCAATGACTTGATTGTCATAAGGTCTCACTCTTTGCATGTTGAACGATTGATCAAACACTTGCAGTCTCGTTTTGTTGTAAAGGACCTAGGAGCCCTCTCCTTTTTCCTTGGTGTTGAGGTGGCTCGATGTAAAGAAGGGCTCTTTCTATCACAACATAAATATATTGCAGACTTACTTCGACGACATCGAATGGATGAAGCCAAACCCCTGTGGACTCCCAACAATCCTCAGTCTGTTGTCGCAAACTCTCATGTTGATCCAACTGAGTACCAGAGTGCTATAAGTGGTCTTCAGTATCTCGCTCTGACTAGGCCAGACATTTCTTTCATTGTGAATCATTTAGCTCAATGTATGTCCTCTCCAACAAGTGCTGATTGGAGTGGTGTGAAACGTCTCTTTCGTTGTCTAAAATGAACACTTCATCATGGTTTACTTCTTCGTAAGATTTCTAATATGTGTCTTACGGCATACTCTGACTCTGACTTTGGGGGAGATGTGAAGGACTGCAAGTCAACATCTGCGTATGTTGTGTTTCTTGGTGATAACCCGATATCATAGTGGTCTCGAAAATAAACAGGAGTAGCTTGTTCGTCGACTGAGGCTGAGTATAGAGCACTTGCATCAGCAGCATCAGAAGTGGTTGGATTGTCAATCTGTTCAAGGAGTTGGCCATTCCTATTGTTACCACACCTAGGCTCCTTTGTGATAATATGAGTGCAACTCGCTTGGCTCTTCACCCGATTCAACATTCTCGGATGAAACATATAGCCATTGATATACATTTTGTTTGTGACCTTACTTCTAAGGGTATTCTTTCCATTTCATATGTGAGTACAATTGATCAATTGGCGGATTTACTCACCAAACCTCTTGTAAGGACACACTTCGAGACATTATGTTCCAAAATCTTCGTTGTTGATGGAACGTCAATTTTACGGGGCATATAAAGAAAGATTCTAGGATACAATCTTTATCACATATCGGGAGTCAAGATTTTCACGATCATGGAAGATCTACTTAAACTAGGAAATAATATGTATATGAAATATATGTTCGCGTCCACGTTCACGACCACATCCAAAATTTTGAGATTGTATCACATTCACTTTAGGGAATAGACTAAAACCAGTGAGTCGGGATTCATTTTTTTTCAGCCAAAAGAAGACAAGCAATGAGTTCAAATACTTATTAAATCTTTTTTCTCGATATTGTTTTTGCAAGAGCATATTCGAGGCACGAAAAATAGAAAATGTTCACCATATCATTTTTAGTTATATTTTCACCGCATAATCTTAATTGAGATGCAATCTTAAACATTTACGAATTATATTCACTAACATGCTTAAAATCAAGTAGCAGTAGGCAAAATCTTAACAAATCGTATAAACATTCCTCATTTGAAGCTATGGTAAAGAAGATACTATCATCTGCAAAGAAAATGTGAGATATGGTTGGTGCCCGTCGACATATCTTCACACCATGGATTATTCCCCTCTGTTATGCTCTTTTAATCAAAGATGAGAGCCCTTCAGCACAAATAATAAAAAGGTATGGAGAAATAGGATCACTCTCACTTTGGCACAATAGGGCCCACTGATTTATTGTTAAGAAGAATGTTGTATCTGAATGAGGAGACACAAAACATTACAACATCAACAAAACGAGGTGCAAAGCCAAGCTTCAAAAGAATCCCTCATAAATAACCCCAATCAACTCTATCAACTGCCTTGATGATATTGTTAGTGTTGATGTTGTCAACATCGACTTCAACATTAATTATTTTTCCTTTTTCTTTAAATTAAATCAAGTGGTTTATTAAAGATGTATTTAAGATTCACATTGCATGATGTTATGAATCTGTTAGAATTTATTTCACGTGTTTTATTTTGCAGATTTGATGATCAAGATATTTGAATAAGTCAAATAAACTAAATTCCTATTTTTAAGGGATTTGTTTATTTAGAATGAATCTTGAATATCTTGTATCTTAAATTACAGGATCTTTAAAGGAGATTTGAATTATTCAAAGTAACAAATTCCTATATCTATGGGATTTGTTTTGTGGAGCAATGTGACTTTTAGTTTGAGAAGAAAACGTGACTCTTTGTCCACAAAACTCACAATCTGTATGTTCCAAAGAGAAGGAGAGGAGGACTAATTCAACGTGAAGTGAAGAGACTTTGTCAAACAAGCAAGAAGAAAGGAGGAGAAGACTGTGTCAAACATGAAGAAGAGATGACCATGTCAAACACGTGAAAAACATGAAGTGTGGATTCCATGGAAAAGCATGAAGGAAGAGCGTGGTGTGCAAAGAAGAAGAATGAGTCCATGGAGTGACCTTGGTGCGCAAGGAAATGAACTAGATCATGGATTAAAGCATGAAGTGCTGCTCGATCATGTGTTCAAAGAAGTCTATAAATAGGAGACGAATTCCAGAAGATCAAGCAGACACTTCCACCTTTGAATTCAAGAGAGATCAAACAAGTTTTTCCATATTATTTTTCTCTCTTGTTTCTATTTTATTCGATCACTTTTTACCAACGTCTTACTTATTTTCCGTAGATCTATTCTCCAATAGGTCTCTAGCAAAGTAGGATTTGTTGATTGATCGACAAGATTTTGTTTAAACGTCCATTGAAGTCATACATTAGATTGGACGTGTAGAGTGTCATTTTAGAGGATTTCACAAAGTCCTCGTATTGTGTTGTACTACAAAGATATACTGAATAAGACACTTTTTGCCCTGTTGGCATTCCACGAGTATCATTATATACTCGTGGATAAATTTCTTATCTTGATTATTTTATATCTTTGTTCATTTCGCTGCGTGTTAACTCTGGTGTTGACAACATTATATACAACATTTGGTTTCTGTTGTTTTTTTATCTTGCATAGAAGCACTCGGACACTTTCAATTGGTATCAAAGCCACCCACCTAACATACTAGGTGGTTGGTTCTGTTGCTCGTGCAAGATGGATTGGTGTAATCCACAAGGGAAGTTGCCCGTTCTTGATGGATCAAACTACTTTTACTGGAAGATTCGCGTATGATCTCAAATCAAGTCCATTGATTCAAATGCCTGGGATGTTGTTTTGGATGGGTTTACTCATCTTGTGAAGGTCCATGAAAAAGATGGTGATATCGTTTCCAAACCAAGAAGTGAATGGACTCCTACCGAAATTGTCGCCGCTAACTACAACGACAAGGCGCTCAACATCATCCATGGTTCCGTAGATCTTCAAGTTTTTAAACTTATTCAGAATTATTTATCCGCAAAGGAAGCTTGGGATATTCTAGAAAGACAATATGAAGGAGACACCAAAGTATGAGAAACAAAGCTTCGTCAATTAATGTCGGAATTTGAAACTATGAGAATGGAAGAAAATGAAGATATTAGCTCTTACTTCGGGAGACTTCGTGACATCTCAAATCAGTTTGTCGTATTTAGGGATGCGATAACTCACAAGAACTTAGTGTCCAAGGCTATCAGAACCTTGACACCAAAGTACAACATGAAGGTGTGTGCTATTGAAGAAGCCTATAATCTATAGCCAAGATGAGTTTTGAGACTCTCCAAAGCATCATGACAATATACGAACTAAACTTGAAGAACCAAACAGGTGCTCAAAAGGAGAAAGACATTGCTTTTCAAGCACAAACTGAAGATGAAAGTGACGAAGATGATGAGCCAATGGAGGAGATTCAAGAAGGACAACAAAGTGTAGCCATGCTCGCAAAGAAGTTCAACAAGATGGTTCGAAATATGAATAAGAAGAAGTTTGGACCAAAAGGGAAAGGAAGATTCAACAAAGCTACTGTTCCTCAACCTCAATGGAATCAGATGTGATCTTCATCAAACACTCCTAAGAAACCCGATTCGGAGTATGACAGAAATGACCCTAGACATCTCGATTCCATTCAATGTCGGGTGTGTTCGGGTTGGGGTCACTATGCAAATGAGTGTGCGAACACACTGAGAAAATATGGAAAGAGGAACCTATGGGTATCTATGAGTGATGATGAAGATGACTTTGAAGAAGCAGTCGATGACTAGACCTTGTTGTTTGCCAATGTTGCCTCAAATGTTGCCACTGAAGTCACAACATTGATCGACACATCAGAACAGTATGAATTATTTAACTTTGCTAACCTAACTTGTTTAAATGATTCTATTGATGATGATGTAGAATCCAGAGACGATGATGAATTAGATAAAGATGTTATTATAGAAGAACTTCAAGAAATCTATACATCATTGCTCAAGGAATGGAAAAAGGAAGTCAAACAAGTCAAGTTACTTACCAAGAAAAACAATGTGTTGAAGCAATCGATGGCCAAATTGGAAACGACACTCACTCAAAAGGATATTGAACTTGGAAAAAGCTCAAATCCAACTGGAAAAGGACAAAGCTATCATTGAGAAGTGGAATACTGGTACGCTCAAGTTGAATGAGTCACTTGAGATAGGAAATCATGATAAATCACGTATCGGCTTTGATAAATCTTCTAGTTCTGTGTTTCCAACTCTTTTTTATGATAAAAAGCCTAAAACCATCTTTGTTAAAAAGTCAGATAAGTCTACTAAGAACCCCCCTATAAAGAGGAAAAAGAAATATGTCTGTCATTACTATTTTCGTAGAGGACATATTAGACCTTATTGTTTAAAACTGAAAAATGATTTTTCCAGTAGACATATGTTACCCAAAATGTTGTCTAACATTTCAGGTAACACTTCCTCCAGAAAAGGTATACAGAAAATCTGGGTTCCTAAATCCACCATACTTTGCAATGTCATTTTTACTGCTTTAAAGACTAACATTGCAGGTTCTTGGTACTTCGATAGTGGCTGTTCACACCATATGACGATAACCAAAGAATTTCTAACCAATTTCATACCTCTTGAAAGTGGTTGTGTGACTTATGGTGGAGGAGCTAAAGGAAAGATTATTGGCAAATGAACCTTAAGTGTACCTGATTTACCAAAGTTGAATAATGTATTGCTTGTTGATGGTCTAATGGCAAATCTCATAAGCATTAGTCAACTTTGTGATGACAACTTGGAGGTGAAGTTTAATAAAGACTCTTGTGAAGTGTTTAATAAATCTAATATTTGCATCTTAACAGGTACAAGATCACATGACAACTGTTATTTGGTGGGAGGAAAAATCACATGCAACAAGACACACTTTGATGACACAATTTTGTGGCATCAAAAGCTAGGCCATGTGAATTTCCGAACACTTGAAAAGTTGAGGAAGGTTGAAGCTGTCAGAGGTCTACCAGACTTAAATCATAAGAGTAAGTTTGTTTGTGGGGACTGCTAAGCAGGTAAACAAACTCGTGTGCCTCATAATGTTGTGTCACATAGGGACAACATTCAGGTATGTCACACAGTTTTCAACTTTTGCATATGGATCTTATGGGTCCAGTAGAAGTAGAAAGTCTTAGAGGTAAGAGATACTCATATGTGATCGTTGATGATTTTTCTAGATTTACATGGATCTATTTTTTAAAAGAAAAATCTGAGACATTTTCATACTTCAAAGTTCTTTACATGCGTATCAAAACCTTTTTTGACATGAAAATTATTGGCATAAGATCTGATCATGGTAAGAAATTTGAAAACAACTTGTTTTCTGCATTTTGTGAAAAGAAAGACATTTTCCATGAATTTTCGGCTCCTAAAACCCCTCATCAAAATGGTATAGCGGAAAGGAAAAATCGAACTCTTCAAGAAATGACCCGTGTAATGCTAAGTTCAAAGAAGCTAAGAAAACGTTTTTGGGCAGAAGCTTTGAACACCGCTTGTCATATAGGAAATCGAGTCTACCTTAAACCCGGTACTAAAATGACACCTTATGAAATTTTGAAAGGAAAGAAACCAAATTTGAAGTACTTTCATGTTTTTGGGTGCATTTGTTACATTCTGAATGACAGGGAAAATCTTGCAAAGTTTGATTCCAAGAGTGACAAGGGTATTTTTCTTGGATATTCATCAAATAGTCATGCATATCGTGCGTACAATTTGAGATTTAGAAATATTCAAGAATCAGTAAATGTTGTTTTTGATGATTTTTCTGATCTTACAGGTAAGTCATATGAAGATGCAGCACAAGATTTAGTGGAAACACCTGCTGTTTTTGAAGTTGAACCAATTTCTCCAGATGTGATCCCGGATGTTAGCACATCAGAGATCACACCAGCTGCTGAGTCAAAATCTGAGGAAAGCAATGATGAATCTCTTAATCCAGTAAGAAGAGACCCTCCTGCTCGTATCATGAAAGATCACCCTACCACATAGGTGATAAGGGGAGTAACAGAAGGTATAAGAACGCGTAGGAAACAACCTGTGAACTATAAAGAAATGGTAAGACATGTGTGTATGTCAACCACATTCTCGGAGGACATTCCTATTGTTTTGTGTCTCTTGTTGAACCTAAGAATATAAATGAAGCTCTTAACGATAATTTTTGGATACAAGCAATGCAAGATGAACTAGAACAATTTACTAGAAACGATGTGTGGTTTCTTGTTCCTAGACCCGTCAATACTAATGTGATTGGAACTAAATGGATCTTTAAAAATAAAAGGGATGAGTCAGGGAACATTGTAAGAAACAAAGCACGACTAGTTGCTCAGGGGTATACGCAAGTCGAAGGAATTGACTTCGATGAAATGTTTGCACCCGTTGCTAGGATCGAATCTATTAGATTGTTGCTTGTCATTGCATGTTATCTACAAATTACTTTGCATCAAATGAATGTTAAAGGTGCTTTCTTGAATGGTTTTTTAAATGAGGAAGTTTATGTTGAGCAACCCAAGGGGTTTGAAGATCCTTATTTACCTAACCACGTTTACAAACTCAAAAAAACCTTATATGGGTTGAAACAAGCTCCTCGAGCTTGGTATAGTCGTTTGACTACTTTTTTACTTGAGTTTGGGTTTGTACGTGAAGAGGCCGATCGAACTCTTTTTATTAAGAATTCTGATCATATTGTTGTTATTACTCAAATATATGTTGATGATATTGTATTCGGTTCTAACTCCCAATCAGATCTTAATGATTTTGTGAATGCAATGTTGGCAACATTTGAGATGAGCATGATTGGAGAGCTCAATTACTTTCTAGGATTGCAGGTTAAACAAATGGAAGATGAGATTTTCATATCTCAAAGCAAGTATGCCAAGAATTTGGTATCTTGCTTTGGATTAGAAAATTCTAAACCAATGTGCACCCCTATGGGTTCAATACAAAAGTTGTGCAGAGACGATGTTGCCGAAGATGTCAACAACACTTTGTATCGGTCCATGATCGACAGCCTATTGTATCTCACCGCGAGTCGACCAATCATTATGTACAGTGTTGGTTTATGTGCCCGATATCAAGCTGCACCGAAGGTTTCACATCTTCAAGCTGTGAAGCGAATTATAAAGTATGTGTTAGGTACGGTTGATTTAGGAATATGGTACACCAAAGACACAAATTTGAATTTAGTTGGGTATACCGACTCGGATTGGGCTAGGGATCTCGACGATCGAAAGAGTACCAGTGGAGGTTGTTTCTATCTAGGTAACAATCTTGTCTCTTGGCACAGTAGAAAGCAAAATTGTGTTTCGCTATCAACGGCCGAATCGGAATATATGGCCGCGGGTAGTGGATGTACACAATTACTTTGGTTAAGACAGATGCTAGATGACTATGGTTTCAAAACTGATTATTTGAGCTTATTTTGTGATAACTCTAGTGCGATAAATATTTCTAAAAATCCAGTACAACATTCACGCACTAAACACATTGACATAAGACATCACTTTATTCGAAACTTAGTAGAAAATAATGTTATACATCTTGAATATGTGTCCACAGAAAATCAGAATGCTGATATTTTTACCAAGGCCCTTGATCTTGAGAGATTTTCTCATCTAAAGAAATCTCTTGGTTTGTGTGTTGTTTAAATGCATATACACTGTTTAAGGATGTTACGATACATGTTGCTCACATCTTGCATAACATCCATATTCTGTTTGGCCTTCTTCGCATCATATGCATGTTGTTTCTCTAGATTATGTTTTATTTAGTCTTCTAGTGCTATTCTATATCATTTTGTTCTACACTTCTTCTTTTACTTCTAATTTTTTTTCTTCTTCAATTGAATCAATTCTATTTCCATTCTCTTCCAAAAAAAAATGTCTACATGAGGTACTTCTTGTTCCGCCGGTTCATCTCGTGGAAAAGGAAAGAGTTCTATGCCACCACCACAATCTTTACAAGATGATGATGATATCATTGATTCTTATTCTCAATGGAGTTAAGATGATTTGGAGGACACTATAGGCCCTAATACAGCTGCCGCCTTTGCCGAAGAAGAAGACAAGGTGCCTAGGAGAGCAACAATACGGCACGCACCACTAGAGCACCTTCTACTCTTCGAAAGTGATATTTTCTCTATTCATTTTAAGGAGAAAATATCGAATAGCAATGTTGATTATAATGTCACGTGTAACCATTGTGGAAAAAACTACAAATTCAAATATGGAGGGGGTTATGGGACGTTCAACAATCATATATTGAAGAAGCATCCCGACAAGATGGGCAATGATCGATCTCAAATACAAATTCGGGGATATACCAATTCTTCTCAAGGTGGATGTATGGATTCTCTTATTTTTAAATTTAGTCAATTGAATCATAGGAGAGGTGTAGTTGAATTAATTGCCCAAAACATCTTCTATTTCAATTTTCTTGTGATGATAGTTTTTAAAAATATACTAGCACTTACTTACAACCTAGTAGTAGAAACACCGTAACATGAGATATAGAAAAAATAGTAGAAGAGTATAAATATAAATTAATTGAAGAATTTAAAATTTTAAAACAAAAACTTTCTATATGTAGTGATATTTGGAAGGATCCTTATAAGTTGCATGATTATATGGATATTACTTGTCATTGGATAGATGATGCATGGAACATACAAAAACATTTAATTGCATATATTGATTTTGATAAAAGACATTCGATTATACACATTGCACAAAAAATTAATTCATGTTTTAAAGGATTATGGTATAGTACGAAAAATATTTTCCATTGGATTTGATAATGTTGGTAGTAATATGGCTAGTTTACCTTCACTTATTGAAATTTATAAACCTCCAATTCATGGTAAATTTTTCCATATTCGTTGTATATGTCATTGTTTAAACTTATGTATTCAAGATGACTTAGAATCATTAGACAATCATATTAAACCTATTAAAGAGGTAATTTATGAAATTGCTAGATCTACAGCATATCATAAAAAATGGGCTAGGTTTTGTAAGAAAAACGGAATGGAAGTTAAAAATTTTGTAATCGATGTGCAACATCATTGGAATTCTACATATTACATGCTTCAAGATTCTTATAATTATATACACATGCTTTGTCAATTTTATATGGAAAATCCACATGATGACATTATTTTATTTGAAAATTCATGAGATGCATGTATTAATTTGATTCAACTTTTAAAAAATTTGAAGAGGCAACTAGGGAATTATCCGGTTGTTATTATCCTACTTCTCCATTAGTTTTAGATTATTGTGTAAAAATTGCTCTTATTTTCAATGAGTATTCAACATGTCCTATTTTAGGAGACACAATTATAGTGATGAAATCGAAATGGTTAAAATATTTTCATGAGCTACCCGATTTATTTTTATTTGCTAAATTATTAGATCTTAAAATTAGAGAAGATGGCTTAGAAGAATTATTAAAAATGTATCATAATGTATTGTTCCCAAATTTGTTATTGGGAAAATATGATGAAGTTGATTATGTTCCTAATCCTATTGAAGTTGTTGGTAGAGCTAAACAATGGCTAATCGAATTGTTTAAAGAATATAAAGTATTGTTTCGTGATTGTAGTGATGATGTAGTAGGTAATCAAAATATAGGAGGTAGTAGTTATTTCTCTTCTTCATCTAGTTTTTTTTTCGGCTCCGGCTCTTAGTCAATTTTACAATTTTTATGATATTATAAGAACACAAAAACGAGCTAGAGGTTCTAACCCTTGTCAATAATTAGATTCATATTTAGGTGCTACTTTTGAACAAATTTTATTTGAAAATATTTTGGATCTATTAAAGTGGTAGTTAAGAAGGACTACCATTTATCCTATTTTAACAATTATTGCAAAAAAGATATTAATTGCAAGCATCGCCTCAACCGTTGCCGTAGAACATGCATTTAGCAAATGAGGTCATATGTTAAATTCAAGAAGATCAAAATTGACGAAAGAGAATGTACAAAACATAACTCTTCTTGAAGATTGGGTGAAAGCAAATAACCGTCAACAACATATTGATTTCTTCTATTTAGACGACGATGAAGATGACAAGTATGGATACGATTCAAACACATCATCCTCCGCCAGAACCAACATTGACGAATGAAGGTAAGTTTAGGTAAGAGAACTACATGAGCTTTGATTCCTTAATTTTGATAAGGATACATAGACAATTTCATTTTAAGTTTGGAAGTATAACTTCCAAACATAGAATGAAACTCAAGCTCTTTCAAATTTTATTCAAGTTTCAATTTATTTTATATAAAGATGAAAAAATTGTACTTTTTTAACTTCAAGTCTTCAATATTGTTGTACTTGTAGTATGATTCATGATTGTAATATATTGAGTTGTTATATATTTTTAATTCATAATTGTAATTTTCACTCATTTTAATCTTGTAAACTCAAGTTGTATTATGTTTAATTGTAATTTTTTAATTGATTGTATTTTATTAATTTAAAATTTCTTTTACTTAGTTAAGAGTTTTAAAACTTTATTAGAAATTTATAATTACGAAACATTAATTTAATAATGCAAAAAATATAAATAAATATATAAAATTTTAGCGAATGGGGCATGGTCGTGCGCAAGGGCACGACTGACTGTGCGCGAAACACAAACTTTCTGCCCGTAGGGCACGACCGTGCCCTGGCGCACGGTCCGTGTCTGAAAATAAAATAAAAAAACTACCTGAATCGCCGGTTCTGGTTCAACCGGCGGTTCCGAACAGGAACCGAAACTGAGAGTCCCACAGTTCGGTTTCGGTGCCACCTTGACCGGTTCGGAAGCGAAACTAGCGGTTCCAATCGGTTGAGCACCACTAGAGAGAGAGAGTGAGAGAGTGTTCTTGACTATAAAACTGAGAGTTTGTATATGAGAACAACAATAACAACTACTATAATAATAATAATAATAATAATTATTATTATTATTATTATTATTATTATTATTATTATAGTAGTAGTAGTAGAGTCTTCAACATCAAATGAAAATTAAGTTGATTAACAACTTCAGATTTCTTAAAATTAAATAAAATATCGAAATATGTATTGAAATAAATCATTAGGGTTAAAGGAAATAGCAAATAAATATCTATAATAACAAAATTATCCAAAAACTCTTTTCTAAATGGCAAAATCCCACCAAAAGTTAAAAAGTCCACTTTGTATTTTTGTGTAATTTTAAAGAAATGGTTTATCTTTGTATTTTAGTTATTATTCATATTATGAGTCATTTTTTTATATTTTAGTTGACATTTTAGTTTTATGTAATTGTATGGAATTTTGTATGTATTAATTTGACAAAAAAAAAAAAAAAAAACATGACAGCAGGAATCCCGCGGGAATGGGGATATAAATCGAGGGATGATATATGAATTCTTTTATACAAAATAAATAGTTACATTGAAGCTCCATGGATGTTTCTGAGGTGAATCTCTAGATAATGGATGAAGGAGAGATTGTTGAGAAGAAAACACAACTGCCATATGAGAAGGTGGGAGCCATTCCAGTCATACTCTATGCAAACTACATTGGAATAAGATCCAATATTCTGGTTTACTTAGATTGTATATTGGAAAGAGAGGACCATACTAAGGAAAAATTGGGGCATACACTTGTTACATATTATGGGTATGGTTTGATTGAATTTCAGTGGGTAAGGAAAAATACTGCATTTAAATTTCTGAAGTTCTATTAATACTGAAGAGTAGGTCTTTGTGCGAGACCGTCTCACGAATCCCATTTCGTGGGGATCCGTGAGATGAGTCATTTCGATTCGGTCAACAGTCAAAGTCAAAAGTCAATGATCAATAGTCAAAAGTCAACGATCAACGGACAATGTCAGTCAATGATCGGTCAACGTCGGTGAGTATTACATTATACACATAAAAATATTATCTCATATACATAAAAGTATTATATGATATTTTTATGTGTATTATGTGATGTTTTTAAAAAATATTACATGATCTACATAAAAATATTACATGATATTTTATTCTCATAATATAATACTTTCATATGTACCATGTAATACTTTTATGTATATCATGTGATACTTTCAAAGTATTACATGATAAATAAAATTATTACATGATATATACAAAAGTATTACATGGTGTTTTATTCTCATAATGTAATACTTTCATGTGTATCATGTGATACTTTCAAAAAGTATTACATGGTGTTTTATTCTAATAATGTAATATTTTCGTGTATCATGTACTACTTTTATGTGTATCATGTGATACTTTCAAAAAGTATTACATGACATACATAAAAATATTTGAGATTCGTTATTTGAGATTTTATTAGATTTTTTAACATTTTTTTTTTCATTTTTGTCTTTTCTTACTTATTTATGTACTTTTTAAAATTAATTTCAGAATTTAAAGCTATTTTCTAGATTTGTTTTCTTAGATTTTTGTAAAATAATTTCAAAGTTTTAAATTTCTTATTTAAAAATTTTAAGCATTTTTAGATTTATTATTATTTATTTTATTTTTATTTTATATATTGATGTTTAGATAATTTAAAATAAGTTTTCTGATTAAAAAAAATTAAATTTCTTATGTTATTAAAATTTATATTTATTATATAATTTCAGTTATAATTGTGAATAATTAATTCTTAAAGTAAAACATAAGCTAAATTGATTACAATTTACATGTGTATCAAAATTATGAACATTTTAGTGTCATTTATAATTCAAAAGAAAAAACCTTTTATGATTCTATGATTTTAATATAAATTTTTGAAATAAATTATATAAAATGACTGTTTCTGAAAATAATTAGTTAAAAATTATCATTGTCTTTTTCTACTTAAAAAGACTTACTAAAGAAGACTAAATTTTTTAAATACTCATTGTATCAAGGTCCATTTAAAGTTGGCCCAATTAACCCCATAATATATAATAAATGAGATTCTAATTTCTAAATATATTTGAAGCTTATTGTCTAAGATTCATAATAAGAATATTTTTTTTTATTTTTTTATTGTAAGATAGTTGGGACGGAAAAATGGTAAATAAGTAATATTTGCCATTTTTTTCATTTTATATATGGTATTGATATTTTAGTGAAATGTATTAAGAAATATAGAATGTTTGTGTGAGGTTAGATTGTATTGGAAACTGTAAAAATATGTAAATTATATAACACCCGATAGATATTAATAAGTTTAAATAGTTACAGTAACGTGAAACATAATATTATTTGGACGGGCCAAGGCCCCAAAGAAGGGCCCAAATATTAATTATTAAGTGACCCGGCCCAATAATCCAGCGACGTCGTTTCATCCTCCTTAAATCTCTACGCGCCTGAGCGCCGTGGCAGAAGAGAGAAGGAAAAGAAAGGAAAAAAGATGAACGCCCCCGATCGTTACGAGCGATTTGTTGTCCCCGACGGTGTTTCCAAGTACTCTCTCTCTCTCTCTCTCTCTCTCTCTCTCTCTCTCTCTCTCTCTCTCTCTCTCTCTCTCTCTCTCTCTCCAATATATATATATATATATATATGTGAGTGTATGTATTCTCGTCTCTTACTTACAGTCTCCTTTCTCGTCTTCTTTTCTGGTGCTGGAAATTTGGTTGATTAAATAGGGTGTCTTACGAGAGGGACACGAAAATCATCAATGCGGCGACATTTACAGTCGAGCGTGAGGACCACACCATCGGGAACATTGTCCGAATGTATATGATTTTTTTTTTTTTCGTAATTCGAAAATTTAGCTTTGCATGAAAACCATAGAATTTTAAAGCTTGTGAAATAAAACAGGCAATTGCACAGGGATGAGAACGTGCTGTTTGCTGGCTACAAGTTGCCTCACCCACTTCAGTACAAAATACTTTTCAGGGTTTGTTTATGTTATTGTGTATTTCCATGTTACTTAATTTTGTATCCTACTTTGTTAAAGAAATTGTTTTGACTTTAGTTTAGTTGAATTGTGGGCATTTGCTATGAGTTTGTTTATGAAACATAACTTGACGATTGAGGTTGGTGCGGAACAGGGTCGGATATTCGTTTCTGGGACTGTTAAAGATTAGTATAACAAGGAGTGTTGTTTTTTTTTTTTTTTTTTTTTGGAGAAATGAATAATCATTATTATCTAGGCAGTAGTAGTATAATTTAGCAAGACCAGAGAGTGTAAGTGGAGTTGTGAATCTTAAATTTGATATTGAGATTAACTCAAAGTACAGGTGAAAACAAAAATGATAAAGATTTCCCCTTTCTTTTAGAAGCTCACCATTGTAATTCAATTGACAGCATACTACATTGTTATTTAGTATATCCATGTTCTTTTGGTTGTAACTTGTATAGCACCATAATGGAAGTTGCTCTAGCCTTTTTTCGGTTAGAGATGTATATACTTCATTAGACTTATATGTGTTCAGTGTTATGAAGAATATCTTTTGGATATTAAAAGCTTATTTCAAGTTAAATTATTATATCTGCTGAACTAATTCCTAGATGTTTGCTCCTGTATTGCTGTGGAGTTGGTTGGTTTCAGTATTCCTTGGGTTTGATGTGTATCGTTGTCAAATTTGCAGATCCAGACTACGAGCCAATCTTCGCCGATGCAGGCATATAATCAGGCCATCAATGATCTGGACAAGGAATTCGATCATTTGAAGAATGAGTTTGAGGTAATACCATGCTTCCATGGTTCTCTGACGTGTGATGACTAGTTGAATCTTCCTTCATGAAATAGTCTTCCCTGTCGTACTTCAACCAAAGATTCTTTAACGTATGTTGGTTGTCTCCTTGTAGGAGTTTGTCTTTACTTTTTATGTTTCGTTTCCTATTACGATTACCTACAGAACGACACATTTTGATCATAAAAGATACATTTCCAATTTTAACAAATCTGACATGTGTGTTGCATAGGTGGAGTTGGCCAAGCAACCAGCAAATCAACCTTGAGAGTATTAAGCTGCACACCCTTGTTACTTGTTAGTGGTTGATGCACCAACATGGGAAATAGACATTAGAACTTTCTAATCCAAATGTGGTGGAATTGGGAAAGCTTTTTTTGTATTCGTTATTTTTCTTCTCCAATATCTTCTTCATCAGAAACGTGCCTGTAGTTTTCCAACGCTTTCTTGAATGTGTTGGTGAATTGTTGATCCTGAAATATAGTTATATGCTCTCTTCACATACATGTAGGTGCTGGTTGATTACTAGTATTTCAAGTGAATTATCTTCTGCTTCCTTTTTCAAGCAACTTTTTAATTTGAATGAGTATTTTGTTGTCTATTTATAAACAACTTTTCATAATAAAACAATTCCTCAAACGATTGCAGAATCGGGGCACATAACCAAACGGATACTTTTCAGTGTTGGTATGTCTCCAATACCTTCAGGTATCTCTTCCAATTTCGACATATACATAAGTTTAAGTTTCTCTAGGACCGGAAAATGAGATTTGTCTGCATCCCACTGAATCAAACCAGGACACTTAGTAATTCCCAGAAATTTTAGGCCAAGAAAGTCCCCCTCCAAAGGGTTCCATTCTCGTCCCGTGACTGCATTATTACACAATTTGAGAACTTCAAGACGAGGTAAAGAACCAATCATTGTCAATCTTGCCAATGAAGACACCAATTTTCTAAAGACAACTTCTCGAGGGATGTGGGGAGCTTCATGAGGCTCTGTAGCATATCGTCCCGATTTGGCTCTTCCTGGAAATAGCAATATAGTGATTCGAGTTTGTCAAAGTGGCCAACGTTGTAGAGACAGTAGTCCGATGAGAAATCAATATACTCTATAACTAATTTCTTGATGTTGGGCATTCTTTTACAAACCTCTTCACTACACCTGAAATTTAACACTCTCCCAAGTGTCTGTAGGTGTTGCAAAACAATTCTATCTTGCTCGTCTTGTGGAGAAGAATCCGGAAGAAATATACATGTGAACTTAAGAAGTCTGAGTTGTCGCATCTCCCAAATTTCGGGTGGTGCGACAACGTTGATCCATGTCATTGAAAAATCTAATGTTTGTAGGTTCCAGAGAGAGGATATTGATGATGGAAGCTTGTAAACCATCCAATTCTCGCCAACCATTTTTAGGATGCTAAAATGGAAGAGAAGGAATGGCAAGTTAACTTGTTTAAGAATAGTGTCTGAATGACGACCATAAGCATTGTATAATACTCTCAACAATCTACATTTTTTCTACAACAACTGACTTGAACTTTCACTAATTACAGAGCGGGTAAGTGATGTTGATTTCAGAGAATGAAAAACTCGGCTGTGAAACACAATGCGGCGTTCCTTATCGATGGATCGTGGAGTGTTGAGTTCCCTACTCAAGACATAGAAGAACTTCTCCTTTTCAGCTATCTTGATACATAAGTCTATTACAAGATCATGAATCTTCAAAGTATGAAATTTTCCACTCTGTCCTAATTTATGTACTAAGGTGAGATTCCTATCAATGAGATCCTTTATGTAACCCTTCGCAACCTCTTCCAAGCTTCGGAATCTATTGGGTTTTATAAACTCCTCAACAACCAAGAGTTCAATAAGTCGAGATACATGAATCTCTTGGTCTTCTGGAAATACACCCAAGTAAAGAAAACATGGCTTTCGACAAACAGGCAACTGAATGTAACTCAGCTATAATATGTTGAGACATTGATTACCATCTAGTGAATTCACAATTGAACTTATATCTTTAGCCACATTCACCCAATATTGTTCCGTCCTAGACGATTTTCTAAGAAGCCCCGTGATCACAACAATTGACAGGGGAAGTCCTTTACACTTCTCAACAATCTCCTTTCCGATTCTCTGTAACTCAGGAGGGCAACCTTCTTGTCCAAAAACCGTCTCACTCAACATTTTCCAACTTTGATCATCATTAGCAAATTCAATGCAAGTCCCAAGGATCCAAAATGGGTTGCAACATTTGATATTCTACTAGTTATAATGATTCGACTGCTATTGAGATTATCTGGAAACCAAAACTTAATCTTATCCCAAGCTTCCACGCACCACATATCGTCTAGTATAACCAAATATCTCCTACCAGATAAACTTTTATACAAATTCAAGGCCAATTTTTCTTCACCCATATCTTCCACACCACTAATATTCGAGTAACTTTTTAGGCAAGAAAAGATTTGTAAAAGAATTGTTCTCACATCGTACTCTTGAGATATAGTAACCCAAGCAATAACATCAAAGTGGTGCACAATAAGTGGATTTTCATAAACACTTCTAGCAAGAGTAGTCTTACCGATACCACCCATACCCGTGATGGGGATTACTAGCCGATCAGATTGTTGTCCGGTGAGCCTTTCCAAAGTCTGAATCAAGTAGCTCTCGAATCCAATCATTGTCGTCTTTCCGGTGGTTGATCTATGAGTCCTCTTTCCTTTTTAACCTTCATAACCTTTTCCTTGACAGCTTCCATAAATGGAGCTTCATTTTCTGGATCTGGCGACAATTTGATCCACTATGTGAGATTCGATTGCGTCTTCCGCTGTGTGAGCTGCAGATGCAATTCGGCTCTCCAGATCTTCAACTTCTTCTTTGCTTATACCTCCATGAGAATTATCACTCTCTACAAAATTGAGAACGAAATCGAGCTTTTGAGCAGGATTCAATCTGGTTCTTGCGGAAAGAAATGGAAATTAGGCGAGGATGATTATGGATGTTGTGAATAGTACTCATAAGAGAAACTAAAGCTGCATAGGCTGCCATGGGATTGGATGCTTGTCAGTTTTTGCAGATAGCATGTGCAAATTGCAAAGTTGATAGAAATTAATTTAAAAGTTCGAATTTTCTCATTAAGCTTGTGAAATCTGACTTGCTTTGGATTTAAATATTTCTGAATTTAATCAGTATTTCATTGACATCTAATTAACAGTTGAAAATATGAAAGATCCCACTCATTTTACTTACTAACTTGATGTGTAATGACTTAATATTCTCTTCGTTTTATTGAACATGTTTCGATTTGTCATTATCGCGAAAAACTTCTTTTTTCCAGTTTAGCATTTGTCTTATTTATTTTATTAAATCTTCTTTATGGTAAATATTCATAACTTTTGTTGGAATTCATCTTTTAGTACTTAAAAAAAAAGGTATTATGATCATTTTATCAACATAAACATAATTTTTAGATATGTTCTTAATCTACTTGAAACAACACTAGACCAGATATAAATTGAAATGGAGAAAATAACTTTTCTATCTTAATTTTATTTTTTACGTACACAATAATACTATACAACATATATACATATATGCCAGTCGTCTCTAATTCTTATCGTAAATAATAGCTGCGGATCATAATTTTAATGCAATACAGACATTTTGGTTTGTTGATAATTTCAAAGGCTCTTTTAAATCTTGATTTCTTAAATATTTTTAAGAGTTTTTGGTTGGTAATAAAATTATAAGTATATCTTATTTTATTTTGATCTTGGTCTTCCTAAGTTTGATTAATTGTATATTTTTAAGTCATCAACATTTCAGCCATCCTATAAATAAACTAATCATATTTTATTGAGATTTTCAAAGGCCTTTTTTTTTCTTTAATCTTCACCATTTTCTACGTCTTTATTATTTAATCATTCACATTACCAACAATTATATATTGACCACTAAACAATAAATAAATTAAACTTGTGTTAGACTTGTAAGAAAAATCAATCAACCAATGAACTCAACCCCAATAGTCTTTGCAAAACTTGATCACAAACCTTAGAAAATAAATTCAACCAAAAACTGGAAAAACAGAAAAAAATAACACCAAGATTTTAACATGCATGCTTTGACTCGCCATATTTGTCTACATGCGCGGGAACAAAAAAAAAAAATCACTTGTAAGAAACTAAGATGAATTACAGATTAATTACTAGTAATTATCCTAAATTAGGGGCTATAACCGCTCTAGAACCCTAACACAATTACTCTCTGAAATCTATCAATTACAAAGTTAAACTCGTAAAAGGATACTCTAAGATGTTTTGAATAAAAGCCCTAAACTAATTTCATATGAAATCCTCTTAATCAAGCGCAATTTGCGCAATTTCTTGTCGCACCGTGCGACGGGTGTACAAGAGACCAACTCTTGCATATTTGAGCATCATGAAAGCTTCATCCCAAATCAATCAAAAGTTTAGCAAGTAGATTCCCTTTGATGTTTCAAGTTGAATCCTCATTTAAATTTATAGGTATAGCTTATTGTGACATCATAATTTTTTTACATGTTTTAGAAGGGATACAATTTTTTTTTTTTTTTGTAATTTCTTTTAGAGATGCATAAATGATATGGTTTGTAAATTTATAATCATAGATTTATATAATTAATGTATTGATGTCGAAAAAATTACCCAATTAATTATTGTTTGATGTTTTCCATTTTTTTCCTAATAAATTTGTAGTATGTTCATACTCTTATTCCTAAAGTATATGACAATGTTATGTTCTATGAAGTCGCAAATTAAAGATATCAAATGAGAAAATATGGTGTATGAAACTAGAGGTGTTCATCTGGTTCGGAAAACCGGAACCGAATCGGGGTCAACGGTTCGGAAAACCGTTGACTCGGTTTCGGTTCCAAACCGAAACCGCGAACCGTTGTTCGACAGTTCAATTTTGGTTCAGACATATTTCAAACCGTAAACTGGCGGTTCCAAACTGGTGGTTCGAACAGACGGTTTTATCTATTTATTTTTAAAAATTTTATATTTTATATAAATAATATTATGTATTTATGTTATTTTACTCTTTAATTTTAAGTTGTATTGATTATTACTATTAATTTGTATTATAAGTTGTAATTTTTTTAGGTTTATGGTTTGTATTTGGTTGTATTTAAATTGTAATTTCTAATTTTCTAAATTGTAACTTATAAGTTGTAATGTAGTATTGTTGTAACTTGTAAATGTAAGTTCTATTTTTTAATTTATATCAAATTACTTACTCAAAAAACATTGTTATTTTGTAATATATAAATAATTGTAATACTTATATACAAATTTAATTTTTTTAAAATTAAAAAAAAAACAAAAAAACAAACCGTCCAAACCGATGATTCAAACCGGAACTGACGGTTTACAAACCGAAACCAGAATTCCCACGGTTCGGTTCCGATTTAGCTCTCCACGATTTTTCGAACCGGCGGTTCGAAGCATTTGAGCACCTCTAGCTATATGAAACTTGAGGAAAGATAGTCTGAAAATTGAAAATATAAACTCATTGAAGGTTGGATAGGGTTTCTTAAAAATAACAATCTAAAGTTTGACTGCTATTTAACATTTTACTATGATGGTGATGATATATTTATTTTAAGGCTCTACGGAAAAATGTGTGTGTTTTTTTTTGTTTTTTATATCGATGAACAGTGAAAATATCCTAGACTTCTAGTTTAAAGTAATTAAATCCTAATCAATGTATTTATGAAAAAAATTTACTATTTCACTTATATAACTTTTATTGTCACCTTGATATAATTTGTATCATTATAAGATATAGTCAAAATTTTCATAAGAATATTGAATGAAATTCAATTAGTTTTTACTGGAAGTTTAGAATATTCTCACTATTGATAATTATATATTTTATTCATCAATATCAAACAACCATCTCATCAGTAGAGCCCGACAAAAAAATGTATCATCACTATCATAGTAGAATCATAGTAGAATGACAAATAACAATCAAAATTTAGATTAATTGTTATCTCTAAAAAGCGCTCTCTAACCTTCAATGGATTTCAAGTTTTCAATCTTTTATATTTTCTTTCAAGTTTCATACAGCATCTTTATTATTTGTTATTTTTGACGTAACTTTATGTGACACTAGTGTAAGGTCCGTGTATACACGGGATGTTTGAAAAATAAATTGAACTTAATAAATTTTGAAAACTAGTATAAATCCTGTGCGATGCACGGGCATATCAATTTTACAATATATATATATATATATATATATATATATATATGAAAATATTGAATACGAAAAATAATAATTTTTTTGGGACAATCTCGATCTAATTTATTACCCATATGACACACGATCATAAAATTTAAATATTTCGAGTTTAATGTAAAAATATTAATTTACGAAAAAAATCAAGTTCTCGATAATATTTTAATCTCATTTTGTACCCGTGTGATGTATGGGCAAATAAATTTCAAGTGTCGATAGTTTTTTTGATGTTGATCATGAAAAATAAATAATCTAGTTTTTCAAATTTATTTCAATTTAATCTACTACCCATATAATTTATGAATTTTTATCATACATTATCTCACTACTTTAGAACTAATTGTGTTTTTTTTTTTTTTTGTCACAATTAGTATGGAAAAAAATTATGCAAATATATGCTAATACCTTATTCATTGTAATGAATGTAAAATGATGATATTATTGTATATTATAATTAAGTTTCAATAATATTTCAACCTCATTTGGTACCGTGTGGTGTAGCAAATAAATTTCAAGTGTTAATAATTTTTTGATATAAAAATGTTGATTGTAAAAAACAATATAGCTCTTTTAAGTTATTTTTTGATATCTACTTCCCATATACTTATTAATTTTGAATATTTCTTATTTTCATCATTTATTTGACTACTTTACTAATTTTTTTTGTGACCTGGAAAAACACTTATGCAAATATATATTCAATAAATTATTCATATTGAGCGTAATAACAATGATATTATTGTATATTACTCCAAAATAAAATTTCTAAATTGAAGATACTATTAAAAAATTATATAATTTATTTCCACATGTCTTAAAATCAAAATTTTTTCTCTTAGAAAAATCATATTGGATGATAAATATTTTAAAATCTGATAAATCTAAAAACATGAAACAATATAACAACATAAAGTAAAATACTTTATCATTGTTCATATAATGATGAACTTCACGCTACCATAATAATGAAATTTCAGATTTATATTTACTTTTTAATCATGGAGGAAACATTATTTATTCTTACATAAAAAAAAATGATTTTTTTTTGGCTAATTTTTTGTAAATATATAAAATGATTTAGATTAAGGTACAAATTATTATTCACAAATTTCTTGAAGTTTTAGCATGATATTATTATCATATATACGCAAATCATGCTAAATTTATCACATATCAAATATGATCATATTTTTTTTTCTCAATTTTCATGTATATACAAAATGATTTTCATACCATGAATATATACATAAATTATGCAAAATCCAATATTTATAATTTATAAATTATAAAATAATAAATATTTGTATTTCAACTTTAGAAAGTGAAAATTAGATTAGTATAGTTATATGGAAGATATATTAGACTTGAGTATAATAAATGACATACTTGTCAAATAAAAAATATGTGATTTTTATTTTAATTTTTCAATACTTATTTCGAATATAGTAAATTGAAATAGTAAATTTATGTTGTTCAATTATTTATGTTAAGTAACTTGATTTATATATTTATTGAGGTGATATATATATATATATATATATATATATATATTCAAATATTGCAAAATTACATCTTGTCTTTGAAGACATCCTCATAATTATAAACATCTTTTTTATTTATTTATGTATGCAAGAATGTCATGTGATCTAAAAAAATGAAATTTTAGATCCCACATCATTTTTGAATGCATTGATAACGTTGACATCATTAGAAACATGAGTCATAATTGTCAAAATAATGGTTATTGTAACAAAATCAAAATGATTCTTTATCTTGAAAAGGCGAGCGAAAAATCAATTACTTACAAACTTGTAGTTGACATGTACATGTATTTGTAGTGTATTTGTAAATGAATAATAAATCAAGACTACATAACAAAAAAAAAAAATTCATATATATATATAGAGAGAGAGCACAAAATCATGAATTTTATAAATCTATTTATAATTATATGTATAATAAAATTCATAAAATGATTTGGATCACAATTTTGAATATGAATAAAATTATAATAAGTCAACTTAAAGTCAGATTTTTTCCCCGTTTTTGTTACCAAAAAAAAAAAAAATATATATATATATATATAGAGAGAGAGAGAGACACACACACACACAATATTATATATATATATATGTGTGTGTGTGTGGTACAACATTAGAGATAATTTTTGATAATTTTTTTACTTTGATAATTAGAATTCTTGAATTCCATAGTTATATTATTTTAATCTATTCAACAAATATTTTTTAATCTTAATTATAACTATAATTAAACATTTATTTGATGAGATCATATTAATATTCATATACCATTATAGATTATAATCTCCAAAATTTTGTCAATATCATAGGTGATATTATTACCATATATATAATTAATATAATAAAATTTTAATTTATAAATTATGAAATAATAAATATTGTCTTTCTACTTTTAGGAGGTGGAAATGAGCGGGAAAATTTTATCATTTCTATTATATATATATATATATATATATATATATATATATATATATATATATATATATAGATGTTAGATATTATCTATATAGGAAAAATAAATTTATTATTTTGTGTAATATATCACTTAATTTAGCATTAAATATAACATAATGTGACTAATACATTATTTAATTGTTGGAATATAGTTGCATTTGTAAAGGAATATAAATAATATTTTATATATTATCTTGAAAAATATATATTGCTATATTTATTGTATTATTCAACATTTTCACCATTTTATTAAGTTTGGATTTTATTGTTAGTCTATAATAGTTCTTAAATATTTCTTTCCAATTAAATGATAAAAAAATTAAAGTTAAATTTTCCAAATAGATTTCATAATTTATTTTTAAAAATTTTTTTGTAAAAATTATTCAATTTTATTAATTAATAAATTTGAATAATTTTTTTTAATCAACCCACCTTCATTTTATTTTAATTTTTTTTGTTTTTGTCAATTCTTTTTAAAATAATCAAATTTTAAATATATAAACAATTTCTTTATGTGAAGTATAACATATGCTATTTTAAAAAAATCTAACTAAAATTTTTATATTATTAAGTAATATTTCTTATAAATATTAATTTGAAGTCATTAATTAGCCATATTAAAGGTAATTATATTTATATTAAAATTTCATTTATTAAAAATTTTATTTTAATAAATTATTATTATGAGAAAAATTGTGGGCTTTACATGTGACATGAGTGGTCTTAGTTATATATATATATATATATATATATATATATATATATATATATATATATATATATATATAAAGATTAAAAGTAAAAACCAATAACTAACCCTATATTACATAAATCATGATGTTGAATTTTGTTTTCTATTACCTACCAAAAATACAAAAAATGATTTAATCACTAATCAAAGGTCAGTGACACAATAATGAGCCACGCATCCTTCCAAGAACTCACCAGCAAAAACTGAATTTCTCCCAAAAATCCTACTAGAAAAACAGAGTCCGATTCTTGATCCCATCATCCTTAATTTCTCCGAACTTGGAAATCATGGACCCAGATTTCAACCCCAGCCGAAAATCCCTGATCAGGAACAAATGGGTGGCCACAGCCGCCAGCATATGGGTCCAATGCACCAGCGGCTCTCTTTACACCTTCAGCATCTACTCCCAAACCCTCAAATCGAGCCAGGGCTACGACCAATCAACGCTCGACACCATTTCCGTGTTCAAGGACCTGGGCGCCAATGTCGGCATCCTCTCCGGCTTCCTCTACTCCGCCGTCGCCGGCCGTTGCGGGCCCTGGATCGTGCTCCTCGCCGGAGCCCTTCAGTGCTTCGCCGGTTATTTTCTGATGTGGCTGACGGTCACCGGAGAGCTGCCAAGGCCGACGGCTCTGGTGATGTGTGTGTATATGTTGGTGGCGGCGCATGCCATGACCTTCTTCAATACTGCTAATGTGGTCACTGGGGTGCATAATTTTCCCAATTACAGTGGCACAATTGTTGGGATTATGAAGGTAATTAGATTAATTTATGTTTGTTTTGGAATGAAGGTGGTTTTGCAAATTTGGATTTGAGATTTAGGAGGATTTTGTAAATGAATTTTGAAAATTTTGTGTTTATTTTGAGATTTTGTAGGGTATAATTATAGTAAAGTTGTCATTTTTATATTGGGGGAAAAAATATAGATGTTTGTTGGGATTTGTAGAAAAAGTGGAAAATATAGATGTTTTTATTGGGAATTGTAGAAAAAGTAGAAAATAATAGGTTATGGTTGTATGATTTTATAAATGCTTGTTCAAACATGAACTGGATTGAACTCATCTAAAATCCTAATGGGCCAGAGTCCAATCCAAACATCTCCTTAGCGATTGAAGCTTTGAAATTCGAATTTGAAATGTTGCTATTCAAATTGGAATAAAATTTCAACATTATAGTATACTGGCACATCATGATTGATTTTTTAGGGGTTTAGATTTGCTTGATCAGATATGCTAAATTTTCTTGATTTTGAGGCTTTTAGGAGCATTTTTGTGTATTGTTTTGATATGTCCTGTTCTTAGAACTTAAATTGCTTGTTTGTCAAATTTGATCCTTTTGGAGGGAAAGAAACACGAAGCAAAAACTATTGTTCATTTTGATCCTTTTCCATTTTCTCTCAAGGGAAATGTAGCCAATCTGTTAATTTTGTCATGCTTGCTAATTTTGCTATATAACAGCTACTTAATTTTGAGACCTAGGTGCATTTTTTATATCATTTTAATAAATCTTGTTGGTCTTTCTATTTATCGTAGATGCTCATCATTTTTTACATCATGTTAATAAATCTTGCTGTTCGATTGGAATAAAATTTCCATATTATAATGAGTAAGTCTTATGTGAAACCGTCTCACGGATAATGTTACGTGAGACAGGTCAACCCACAACCCACCCTTCACAATTTTCATGTGAATTGGTGAAAATGAATTTAATTTATGGGTAAAAAGGATCTGTCTCGAGGAAATTATCCGTAAGACCGTCTCACGCAAGTTTTTGTGCATTATAATTGTATCCTGGCACATCATGATTGATTTTTCAGGGGGTTTTAGATTTTCTTGATTAGATATGCTAAGTTTTCTTGATTTTGAGGCTTAGAACATTTTTGTATAACGTTTTGATATCTTGGGTTCTTAGAACTTAAACTGCTTGTTTCTCAAATTCGATCCTTTTGGGGAGAGAGAAACCTATTCTTGATTTTTGTCATGCTTGTTAGTTTTGCTATATAGCAGCTACTTAATTTTGAGGCTTAGATGCATTTTTGATATCATTTTAATTAATCTTGTTAGTCTTTCAATATATCGTAAATGCTTTCTCTCTTGATTTTATGTGTGCTTTAATTGTTGAATTTTGATAGGGATTTCTTGGTTTGGGTGGAGCTATATTAATTCAAGTGTACCAGACAATTTTCAAGAACGATCCTAGTTCATATATATTGTTCTTGGCATTGCTGCCATCGATTAATGCGATTCTGCTCATGGGGTTAGTAAGAATCTTTAGAACTAATGAAGAAGATGAGAAGAAGCACTTGAATAGTTTCTCATTTCTTGCCATCGTTATAGCTGCTTATCTTACAGCTGTGATAATCATCCAGAACATTCTCAAGTTAACATTGTCATTCCGTGTCTTTACATTTGTTCTACTCATCATCTTGCTAGTGTGCCCTATTCTGATTGCAATTAAAGCCCAGAGGGATAGGTCGTATAGGAAGGTAAAGTCTCTGCTTGAGCACAACGAAATCTTAGATGAGAGAGATTTGCTCTATGATGATGAAGAAAGGAATATCACACCTAATCTTGGTGAATATCAAGAGGTTTCAAATAGTGCTGAACAAAATCACGCCTCGTTGCAGTGGAGAGAGGATCTAAATCTTTTTCAAGCAATGGGAACCATCAGTTTCTGGTTTTTGTTCTTGACAACTGCTTGTGCTATGGGCTCAGGACTCACTACAGTGAACAACCTTAGTCAAATAGGGGAATCTCTTGGTTACTCAAGCTTAGAGATTAATACTTTAGTTTCTCTATGGAGCATCTGGAATTTCCTTGGTCGTTTCGGAGCTGGCTACATTTCTGATTATTTCTTGAACGTGCAACATTGTCCCAGGCCGGTTTTTATCGTAATTATTCTATTAGCCATGACTATTGGCCATGTTATGATTGCTTTTGGTTTTCCTGGGGCTCTCTATGCTGGCTCTGTTTTGGTGGGTGTTTGTTATGGGTCACAGTGGTCGTTGATGCCGACAATTGCTTCTGATATATTCGGGAAGTTGCATTTAGGAACTATATTTAACACCATCACCATTGCAGGTCCAATTGCATCATATATCTTCTCTGTTAGGGTGGTGGGCTATATCTATGACAAGGAAGCATCCAATGATGGAAAGACGTGCATTGGAACTCGTTGTTTCATGCAAGGTTTTTTTATTATGGGATCGGTTACTTTCTGCGGTTCCCTGATTGCCTTAGCGTTGTTTTTTCAGACAAGAAAGTTCTACAAACATGTTGTACTGCAGAGGCTTTTGCGTTCACTACGACGTATTGATTTTGATGAGTAGTGCGGAAATGGAGTTTGTTTATAATAGTGATACAGCATAATGAGTTTTCATAAAGATTAAGATAGATTCAGTTTTCTGCAAAGGCAAGTAGTAGATAGATATTACCTATTGTTTATCTGGTGATTTTTTTTCGTGGTTGAGTTCACTATTTGCAGATGTTTTAGGTGAATGTAATTGTAAAAATGTTGAAGAAAGACAAGTATCCTAATAGCATTAATTCATGTACATATAATAAGTATCATGAGTTGCTCATTAGCATATATCTTCTTGTAATTCATCTCTTTTATTTTCAATCTCACCTCATAAAGCTCATTAAGCATAAATACTACTTTTCATTTTTTTTTTTAAAGATTCATTCCCATGAATAGTTGATTACATCTCATCCTTGTCTTCTAAAGTTAATGCATCGTCGTTGCTCTCCGTATCTTTAAGTTCTTTGCATTTGATGATCTTTCTGTTCTTTGCTTCTTCGAGTGTGCATATAAGATTTAGAAGACATTGCTCAGCACCTTCTTTTGCAGATTTCGGCATGAGGTTTTCTGCCACGTCAGCCGGTGTTATATCAACCTCTTCAATCAGCTCCTCAACTGATTCAAACAATGGATGCTTTTCAAGTTCCAGGTAATTCTTAGCAAGCACTTTAAATCCTTCGTATTTGCAGTAAGAAAGCTCGATATGTTTATCCATACGGCCTCTTCTTGTAAGAGCCGGGTCGAGCTTATCTACATAGTTTGTAGTGAACACAATGAGTCTCTCCCCAGCACTAGCAGACCATAGCCCATCTATGAAATTCAGCAACCCTGAGAGAGTGACTTTACTCCCACTCTGTTCCTTCTCTTTACGAGAAGTCTTTTTCTCACCTTTTTCGGTCTTTTCTTCCTCACCTTTCTCCTCTTTTTTGTTCCTTTGACCCGTCAAGTCAAGTGAGCAGTCTATATCCTCGATCACTATGATAGATTTAGACGTCGTCTCTGTCAAAAGCTTTCTGAGTTCGGTGTTGTCTCTCACCGATGTAAGCTCAAGATCATACACATCATAGTCTAGTAAGTTAGCCATAGCAGCAATCATGGTCGATTTCCCAGTCCCAGGTGGACCGTACAGCAAATAACCCCGTTTCCAGGCCTTTCCAATCCTTGCATAGTAATCTTTACTCTTCGTAAAAGTCAGTAGATCCTCAGTGATTTCCTCCTTTTTCTCGGGCTCCATTGCCAGGGTCTTGAACGAGGCTGGATGCTCAAACACGATATGGCTCCAATACGACTTGCTATGGCCATTCGTGTAGAGCTTCCTCTGTCTATTCCTCGCCTGAATCTCTCTCCCTCTCTTAATCACATGCTCAAGATACGTCCCCGTTATCATCTCCTTTTCCCGTTTATGAAACTTCAGCTTGTAATACCGCTTATCCGGCTCCGGAAAGTATGAAAACGACATGGGCCGTTGAGGCGAAGATATTTTCCCAGAAATCCACTGTACTTGAACTCCATTGAACTCATCTGTTGTCTTCTCATACTCATCCATGCTAAGCATCAGCTTGTTTTCATTCTCCCTTCCCATCTCTGCCTTGAGCCGTTTGGTGTCCTTCGATGAATTCACGCTCAGATAAGCCTCGACTATGGTGTAGGCTTCATGAGGCCTCATGTGATTTCCTAGGTATTCATGGATGGATATCTGGATATATGGATTCAAGAATCCAGACAACTTGATGGTCCATTTCTGGAGGTATCGCCGGAGCTCCGGTGGGCAATACCGCCGGAACATGTCCCAGAAGAAGATGAAGGTGACGAGGGTGGTGCCGACGGCGCCCCACGTCTCCGGCATGGTGGTTCTCAATGCATTCATCTTGTTTTTTTTTTTTTTTGGTTGGTTTTGTGAAGAGGTATTGGTTTCTAGGTTATATTTATTGAGGC
The DNA here is from genome assembly GCA_946896805.1 of Scutellaria galericulata. Classification (NCBI taxonomy): domain Eukaryota; kingdom Viridiplantae; phylum Streptophyta; class Magnoliopsida; order Lamiales; family Lamiaceae; genus Scutellaria; species Scutellaria galericulata. Next base: position 15,286,841 of record OX335785.1, read on the forward strand.
ATCAGGAATGGTGGATTCATGAGTCTTCTCACTTTTATAGCATGACTGAAGAGTTGGTAAATAAAGACTAAAGACAAGTGATCATGTGGTAATGAGTCAGCATGTAGTGGAAAACAACATATGTATGTTTGATTTTACTTTCTGAACAAAGATATTATTGATAGCCACACAACAGACTCTATATGTAGAGAGTACTAATCATGAAAATTGTGTTTGATGCAGAATGGTATGCATGTTATACTCATGCATTATAAAGACAATTTAAGATTCAAGATTAGAGTTTGAAAACTACAAATACTGCTCAACATTACCCATAAGTTAACATTATTCAAAATGAATTTGTAATTTTCCAAAACATGAGATACTAAATTTTGAATAGTGCGTTATTCCCTAATTTTATAAAACCATTATGTGCTACGTATATTTTATAACGTAATTTACATAAATATGGTCCAAGGAATGGATTAAAAAATAAAAAAAATCATTTGCCATAGAAGAAAACCAACTAAATTTTGTTTAGGATTTCATACAACTGTCGTTTGCTTCATAGTATGGATATTGCAGGATAGACAAGCCTAAGATTTGTAGTACACTATTCTGTATCAATTTCATGTGTGTTATACACAAAAATCATGGCATGATATCCCATGTTGATATGTAATATTATGCTTGGTTGATGTGATTAAACTTGAACAAAAAAGTGATATTACTATTTTACCCCATTAATAACCAAAAAAAATTTGGGGTAGTTTAGTTCCAAATTCAGTGTGCATTGATATTTGTGAAGGATTTTAGATCCCACCTATGGGATTAGATCCATTCTCACATATTTAGATTTTATGGGTAAAATAATGACCTTGTATTTTTTTCAGGGCTGGTGAGATTTAGAATATTTCGAAACAAACGTAAGATAATAAGGAATATGAAATCAATGAAGCAAAATTGAATTCTTAATGTATAAGTGGGGACACAAAAGAGAAAGTGGTATGTGTCAATTGTCATAAATGAAGATGGTGAGAGGTGGAGAATAGAGGAATTGACGAGCATGTGAAGAAACGACAAAGCTTCGGTCGTTTTATGCTGCTAGTGGGGTTAAGGTTGTTTTCGTATTGCATTATTTATATAGTATTGTCATATTCTCATGTAAAAAGGTGTAGAAAAAGAGTGAGGTTTTGAAGCTAGTGAATTTCATCCTCATTTCTGTGATGTGACCAATATGCGTCATCTTTGTTTGCGTCATCTTTGTTTGTCACATAATATAATTCAAAACTTTTGTAAATATTTATTTGGTTTTGAAATTAATTATTCAGGATTTTTTAATTCGTGTTTTTTATTTTTCTTGCTTTGTCAGAAATCTTTTATTAAATACTAGTTTAAAATGTCTTTGCACACTCCACGAGGGAAGCACGCTAATGTTTTCACCAAAAAAATGGCTCTTATTGAGAAATCAATGATTTGGTAAAATTTGAGTGTTCTTTACGTACCAAACAAATTCATCATAGATTTGCGATATTGAAAAGGTGTTGTAAATTATAATTTTTTTTCCAATACTGTTCAAATGTTTAGATGCGGAATTTTTTTTTAAATTTTACTATTATATTTTTTTTTTCAAATCAGATCATTTAATTAGCACAATTCCTGTAAAGATAATTTACGAATCTCATAACTCTAATGGTTTTTAATAAAACCCCTTTTAACATCATAATATTTCAGAATTTAAAATGTCTTATCTTTTTTTTTTTTTTTTTTTTTTGTTTATAAAGTTCCGTGAAGAATCTTTCTTCCTACTAAATGATAATTCTCCCTTTGTTAAAATAAAAGTGGTAGTGGGAGCTGAAATTTCTCCATAGACTTGTGATGATGATGTGATAAAGTTATGACAATAAACAAATGAGATGACAAAACCTTTCGGCGCTTTCAGACCATTTAGTTTGTCTTTTAGTGTTCATCAGTGCATGCATAATGCAACCCCGGCCTCACAAACGGAAAATAATTTCCTTTATTTGGGGATCAAAATAAATCCAAGTCATTTATGAACTATTTAGAATTCGATTTACTAAAAGTTTGTTGAAATTTGTTTAGAGTGATTTGTTAAAAACAAATTAAACAAACTCAAATGTGACATTATTCATACAATTTCAAAATGAAAAAAAGGTCCATTTAAAATACATGTTCAAAATATTCGATAAATTCACATAAAAATATTTATGTGTAAGTCTTCATATATTAGGCGGGTATGGGTGGTATGCGTGTAGTAGTAGTTGGGTTTGAGACGGATACAAATAGTATAAATAAATTTTAAATAAGAATGAGATGGATGCGGGTATCATAATATTTATAGTTGGGTACTCTAAAATGATGATAAAAGACATTTTTATTCTGGCATCACAATGGATCCATGTGAACAGCTTTTGGTAAGTTTTATATGATGTGACAGTCGAAAATATTGTAACATGCAATACTTGTGTATTTTTATAAAGTATAAAATTAAAAAATAATAACCAAATGTTGAATCATTTATTATTATTTTTTTTTGTTACACTTAGGTTGCATTTTGATAGAGAAATTTGATGAGAGATTTGAAATTCATGTAACAAATCCATTTATGGTATTTGAATAAATATGAAATTAAAATCCAATACTTTTACTTTCAAGTTTGAACTAATTTTTTAACATGTGGGTGGATATCAAATCTACAATATCCAAACACAACCTTTTTTTTTTTTGGTATAATATTTACAAACTTGTGTGAAATATGTATACAACCAGATGCATCATCATGTGGAGGTCAAAATAGAGAAGTTGAATTTAACACTAATGGCCTTCAGAATCGGACCCAGTGGTGGGGCCTGAGCTCGAAATCCAGGTCCCACATAATGCCAAATAATCATTGCTTGTGGAGGGTCTGCCATCGAACTGCACCTATAGAGAGGTCTCATATATCCATTGCGTAATAAGTTAATTATTAGGAAAAATTACAAATTTCGTTCTAGTTTTTCACTTTCGTACTATTAATTTTTTCAACTCTAACTATCATATTTTTTCAATTTTGATTTGATTTTTGATATTTTATCCACATGGACATTAGAATTGCTCATATGAATTCTCCATCTCCAACTCCAACATCCTCGTGGATAAAAATGGATATTCCGAGCGAAATTGGATCAAAATTGAAAAAAAAAAAAAAAAAGTAAAATTTAAAGGATCCAAATTGAGATGCTCTCTATACTATTATTATCTCAACCTGGTGTATATTGCACGAACCACACATACCATATACACGAATTGTGCATTGCACAAACCACACAAACTACTTGGTTCGTACAATGCACGAACCACAAACCACACACTACAGAGACACTCACATTTAAGCATGATTCTGAGTAAGGGTATTTGTGTCAGCCGGTCATTTTTTTGCTAAAAATCATGTTTCTTACTGACTTGACTAAAATAAATTTTTTGTTATCTCATTTGGCTATTTCTACCAATTATCACTTATTATTAAAGGTTAATATCAATTTGTGACATGTATTATGATACATTTTTTTTAATTTAGTGTTTGAACCTAAAAAAGGAAAAAAATCGATTATTAGCTGTACTTTACGAATTTTTTCGGATGCACCCTAAACTCAACTTTTGATATATTTTTGGCAAAACACAACCATTGAAAAACTCAAAAATCCTATTCCCAAGTCAAATTATAATCCTAAATTAATTTCATGATTCATGTTAGATTTGAACATGAATCGAACAAAAAAATTCAAAACCCTAAAATGATTTTTGTTTGAAATGAGGTTATTTGACATATGACTCATGTATTTTGACTGATATTTGGAGGTGGATTACATTTTTTAAGTATTTTGTAAGTATTTTGAGGGTTGTTATGGTTGGGAAATGTGTCAAAACCTGAGTTTTGGTTAACGGGGCGGGTGATTGTATTATTTTAGATTTAGGCATCAATTAGGAAAAAATGTCACAGTTTAAATAACAAATCATTATTGATCCTATTATTAATGATCCCGTGGACTTCTGATATATTCAGCGATGATCATTATACATCCATCACAACGTGGCTAGCATGGTCTAATGGAATTATATGATTTGCTAATATCTCGATATTGAAGAAGTGTTCTCAAATATATGCAAATTCTATGATTTGTGTCATTAGAGGGGATGACTGTCTATTGTGAGATTACATTATGCTTTGAAGATACTTTGATTTTTGTATGTTTGTTGTGCTTGCTTCCATTTTCTCCAACTTTGCGTGCTTAAACATTTAATAATTTTCCTTGAACAATTTGTTATGAATTGGTATTTTATTCATAAAATTTTCATAAGGTTTCTTATATTTGAAAAGATGCAATTTAAATCAGTGCTAGCTTCTCTATGTATGCTTTGGTATTTAGTGTTAAATTAGGAAATGTTAAGGGCCATTGTAGATTTTATTAGTTTCATACTTGGAACATTCTGGTGTGCATGCGCATGATATGATTCTTGATAGGTTAGTAAATTAAACTCTATCTCTTGTTTAGCTCATATTTATGAAGTTTCCTTAAAAAAAATTTACCCGCAATTCTTAGATTTTTATATAGCTCAAAGTGATGTAATTAATTAGGGTTGATATCATTTTGCAATTTGTACTATATATGTTATTTCACTTTGAAATTAAATTTTTTTTTTTCTATACTATATGTTTTTTTTTTTTTTTTTCAATTTTGCAACCTCCCACAGTAAATTCCTTCCAAAAAACGCACACGGGATTTGCACATGTGCAACTGGAGGATATTTTTATCATTTTCTCTTTTAATACTTGAGAATATTAGGTGTTGTAGCAAGTTTTCAATGGCAAACAAACACATAAATGTTTTGGATTAATTTGTCTCTGATTTTAGTAATGGAGAACGAATTAGGATTGGGAAAATTTCAATTTTAGTCCATTTAAAAAGCCACTGTCCAATTTTCGTCCACCATGGAAGCGGTTTTCAATTTTAGTCCAATTAACCCAAAAATCATTACTATTTGGTCCATTTTTCGCTTTTTGGTCCAATTAAACCAAAAAGATAGACCAAATAGTGACGGTATTTGGTCCAATTAAGCCAAAATTAAGCCCAAAAAAAGAAAAATGGACCAAATAGTGACAATTTTTGGCTTAATTGGACTAAAATTGAAAACCGCTTCCATGGTGGACGAAAATTGGATAGTGGCTTTTTAAATGGACTAAAATTAAAATTTTCCCAATAGGATTAGTCAATTTTGGAGGTGAATCAATTAATCAAAGAGAAAATCACAAAAATATCCTCCAACTGTGCATGTGCAAATCATATATACGTTTTTTTGTCGGAATTTACTGTCGAAGAATATAAGAAATAAATAGTTGGTGTCGCCTGATTTCAAGGTATCTCTCTAAAGAGTCGACCATTTTTAAAATTTAAAGATCGAGTGCAGAAAATTGGTGAATTTACAATCAAATTCAGCTTCTTATTTTTAGTTTGCGTAAACCCCGATGAGTAAGGATCCAATTTATACTTTTGTGCTTGGAGCATCCACAATAAGTGTTTAAAAGGTGTTATTAATGTTGTTTTAATGTATAAATCATAAATGACATGTTATTCATGGTGGGTTCAACTAAACAATATTAATGGTGTCATATTATATTTTGAAATGGAGACATGCTATATTTTGCTTATACTTTGAGAAGTCAAACCCTCCTTTTATAAATAAAGATTTGCATGAATTAGAGAGAATGTATCTTAATATTTTAATAATGCAAAGTACACATATGAATTGTGAGCAAAAACCAAACAAAAATATCAACGATTTTTGTTTTCCATAATTTCATATATTACGTGTCAAACTCAAAAGAAAAGAAAATCAAATACTCTACAAATTCAATATATACTCACATATATATGATAAGTTCCTGAAGAACTATTATATATTTATAAGCACAAATAATTTTGTGCAATTGATGCATTAAATTCATACCATTCTGATCGATCTGATTCGGTACACGTTTCCACACGTTGGCATGCATATAAGTGCATCCGTTCACACACTCTCCCACATGTTTATGTTATGAAAAAAATATACTCCCTCCATCCCGCTCATATTTGCACGTAGGGACGGGCACGGAGGTTAAGAAAAAACTGCTTTTGGGCACGGAGCTCAAGAAAAAGCTATTTTTGTAGTGTTAAAGTTGAATAGTAAAGGACAATTTTGTAAATTTTATTTGCCATTTTTGGAGTGTGCAAATATGAATGGGACGGACGAAAACGGAAAGTGTGCAAATTTGAGCGGGACGGAGGGAGTATATCTTAAGCTTTAGTTATAACATCCATACATTTATGTTATGACAACCATACATTTACATCATATTAATTACACAGACATATTCTTGTTTAAACTTTTATGTTATATTAGGTGTACCTTTATGTAAAAATATTAATATAACCTTTATGTTGATATAAATGTATAAGTAATATTATATAAATGTATGATTATGTTGATATGAAGGTATAAGTAATATCCGATAAATGTATGAGTAAATATCACATAAAAGTGTGTTGATACAAATTTTTTGAATTGAACCATTTTTCTTAAGTTACTAAAGGTTATGATATATATATATATATATATATATATATATATATATATATATATATAAAGGTTATAACAATATAACATAACGGGCATACTAATATAACGTAAATGTCAGCACATGAATAAAAGAAACAAGAGGACGCAGATCCAGGCCGATCCAGTTGCACCATGCAATTGGTACACATAATTATGACTCTATTAATAAATAAATATATATATATATATACACACTAGTATGGAATACATGCATCATGATTTTTTGTTGTTATTGTTTAAAAAAATGGAAAAAAATGTTGCATTAGGTTAAAAATTAAGGTTTTTTCAATTCCTAACAATTCAAAATGTAGGAAAAAAATCAAATAATTAAAAGAATAATAAGTTTTGAAATTCTCAAAATGAATGATAATAAAATATTAACTTCTAGTTAATTATATCTTTTCTATTTAAATTTTCTTTTATTTCGTACTCTTACTCTTCTTTAGTTGTGACATGTGTAATAAAACTTTAAGTGTATTCTTCTCCTCATCGCTAGAGATGTGGATGTATTCTTTCTTTTTCTTCCTTTTAATTCTTTTTTTTTCTTTGATTGATGTTTGATTGTTGTAGTCTCTATTAGTGTTGGTTGATTTTTTTTTCTATTATAGATCATGTGTGTCGCACGTGAAGGTAAATTTTTTTTTTATCTCGGTCCCTTTATTTTTTTAACATTCATTGGTTTTTGAAATTTATTAATTTGATCTCGTGATTTTTCTCCTTAATTTGTTGGTTATTAGTTTTTGTTGAAGTGTATTAAAAGTTAACTGTAAATTGTAATACAATGTAAAACCCAAATAGACCAAGAACAAATGTGTGAGTGGCATTAAAAAATGATAAAAATATGGTTGCATTAGATTAATAAAGGGAGAAAAACTATTGTTGTGTTAGATTAAAAAATCCGGGTTCTTCTATTCCTTAAAAATCAAATAATCAAAAGATAATGAATTCTGAAATTTTGAAATGAAAGATAATAATTCTAGTTGATTGTGATGTTCCTTATTTACTGCTAGTTGTTTGTGTTTTGGCTCCTTTTTAAGAATCAAATTTATTATTCTAATCTAATTCCTTGTCAATTTATAGAAGAAAAAAAATTGTCATAAAGAAAGGATTGTGATCAAACAATCATACTATCACAAAACCACAATTCATGCTTTGATACAATAACTTGAAAAATAATCTAAATTACATAAACATGCTATCAAAGCAACTTCAATAATTGTAGCTAAACTACACAAACATGTTAACAAATCAACTTCAACAATTAATGCTCTCTTATAGTCCTAACAACCCATTAAATATGAATTTTCTTCATACGGACTCACCCCATTATGTATTACTTTACAAAATATATTATTAGACACACACAATTGAAGATACAATTAAATGCAATCAAATACATTGTTGAAGTAGAGATGTTTTCTATAGTTGAACTCTATCAGTCTTATATGGTTGGCTATCCCGACGTTTTATAAAATTTTAAAAAAAATGCCAGGAAAACAATGTCAATAAGTCATATTGAATTTCTCATTGTCATACTCGATGACCATTTCATCTTAAATTTTGATATTTTTCTTTACTATCAACTGGTTCTTCACCATTCCACTCTTAGAAGAATTCACTAAATCTTTATCATGTCTTGATCTCATGTGCTATGACAATCTAATTTTTCTAATTTAGGAACACAAGTATGATTTGACTAGACTTGCCTAAATAGTCTGTAGAACAATCGATAATACTTGTCGAAAATCTTCAAAAAAAGAAAACTCACTTTGCCACCAAAATCCTTTATCACTTCCGGTAACATCTTTTAGTAGTTTATCTACATTTTCAATCGTTCATTATTTCGTTGTTGATGCTTCATCCCATTAAATTAATCATGATACGCGCAAAAACTCTGCATCTCCACTTTGTTTGAAATAGAGCATTCACTTGTTTCATCAGAATTTAATGATATTTTGAAGCGTAAATATGCTGACTCAGTGAGCATTGTGTTGGAGATATTTATGTGATATAAAATCAGATAAAATATAATTTTTTAAGTGATAAAATATAGTTTTATGTGATATAAGAAACAAATTAATACGACCACTTTTATATATGTAATAGATAGAATTTATGATTAGATTTATTCGGTGTAGAGTGATTTGGAAGAGTCCATACAATGCAAAAATACTAAATTACATTCTCTTAAAATTACATGTATTTAAAAATATTAAATCCCAAATTACTATTAGGACCTTAAATAATAATCTTTAATAAAAATATATTAGGTATTTTAAGATTTGTAAGGAACATCCGCACTTTTATATAAGTGATAGGTAATAGATATATGAACATATATTTTCACAAACAATAACGGTCCCAAAATTTTATTCAAGAGGCTCAAATAATTAAAAGAACGTGACAATTCTAAAATATTAGCACAAATTAGTAACCATTGTCCATGTAGAGTGCTGAATGAAGACAGGCTTCAACAGTGATGAATAGATGGATTTTCATTTTGCATCTCTTGAAAGGTAACAATAGTTTGATGAAATATTAAGCCAATCAAAGTTAAAAACTGAAACTTAATACATAATTAATAGTTGGAAAATGGATAAGATTAGTACAAAAAACAGTCAAAATATTTATGCATACATTCAAAATCACAGTTCAACTTTTGGTGTATAAAACTAGTAAATTTACACTTTAGACATCTCTACTCATCATTTTCTTCCATTTTTCTGAGTATGTAACATTAATTTGCACCCAAGTCTAAAATGCTTTTATACCCAAATTGACCAAAATGTCTCATTTGTGTTTTAGGTTTGTTCATTTTCTCCATACTTAAACTTTCATTTGCATTCAACCTATACTTAGTGTTCAACCTATACTCCATGTGTCTTTTACAAAGGCAGAATCTTAAAGCAAATGCATTACATAAATGTAAAATTCTAAATCATTGAACTAGACCAATTATTTTTACCAATGAAAGCACATATAAACTCAATCTAAAATAAAAAAACAAGTACAAGAACTATAATACATTTTTCCCTTAAAAACAAAAGGCAAACAAACCTCAATATCATCATCGATGTCAATATCTTAATCAAGCAAGTCAAAAATTTGAGAAAGGAAAAACATCAACAAGAAAGAATATGCTTTTTAGTTATGTGGTTTCTAATATCACTACAACCTTTTCTTCTTCATTGCTTTCTGAAACTTCAACTTCTCCCATTTTCTTCATAGTCTCTTCCTCCATTTTCTTCATCTTTCTACGCTTAGTTTCCTCAAGCGTGGCTATGAGATTAACAAGACATTCCTCAGCTCCTCCCTTTTCAGATTTCGGTATCAGATTCTCTGCCACGTCAGCTGGCGTTATATCCACCTCCTCAATCAACTCCTCCACTGATCCAAACAACGGATGCTCGTCCAGTTCCAAGTAATTCTTGGCAAGAACTTTAAACCCTTGGAACTTGCAGTAAGAAAGCTCGATATGCTTGTCCATACGACCCCTCCTCGTAAGAGCTGGATCCAGCTTTTCTACGTAGTTTGTGGTGAATACAATGAGTCTCTCCCCTGCACACGCAGACCACAACCCGTCTATCGAATTCAGCAACCCCGACAGAGTCAATTTACCCCCACTACCACTATCTTTCTCCGTTTTCTTCTTCCCTTTTTCACTCTCTTCTTGCACTGTTTTTTTCTTCCTCTGTCCTGTTAAATGGAGAGAGCAATCTATGTCCTCTATTACCAGAATCGACTTAGCCGTTGTCTCTGTCAGAAGCTTCCGAAGCTCAGTGTTATCCTCCACTGATGTTAGCTCAAGATCATACACATCATAGTCGAGCAAGTTCGCCATTGCAGCTATCAGAGTCGATTTTCCAGTTCCAGGAGGACCATACAGCAAATACCCCCTTTTCCAGGCCTTGCCAATTCTCGCATAGTAATCCTTACTCTTCGCAAAAGTCAGCAATTCCTCCACGATTTCTCCCTTCTTCTCCTTCTCCATTGCCAGATTCTCGAACCTACCAGGATGCTCGAAAACGACAGAGCTCCAACAACAAGACTTGCTGCTGCTGTTACTATACAGCCTTCTCTGCCTATTCTTAGTCTGTATCTCTCTCCCTGTCTCCATTACATGGTCCAGGTACGCCCCCGTTATCATCTCCTTGTACCGTTTATGAAACTTGAGCCTGTAATAACGTTCTGGAACTGGCACGGATGAAATCGACGTGGCACGTGTGGATTGTCCCGAAATCCACTCGATTTCGACTCCGTTGAAGTGATCAAAGATTTTCTCGTACTCATCCATGCTCAGCATCAACTTCTTCCTGTTTCCGTGTGCTGTTGACATCTCGGCCTTGAAGCGTTTAGCATCGTTTAAGGATTTTGCGCTCAGATAAGCCTCGACTATGGCGTAGGCTCGGTGACTGTGATTGGTGACGTGGTTTCCAAGGTATTGATGGATGGATATCTGAACGTACGGATTGAACAGAGCAGAGAATCTGGTGGTGTATCTCTTGAGGTATAGTCGGAGCTCACGTGGGCAGAATCGCATCAACATGTCCCAGAAAAAGACGAACGATATGATCGTACTTGAAATAGTCGTCACCATATTCATGATTTTTGGAGTTAGCTTTAGCCATCGCCTACTCGGATTAATCCCTCCCAAGGCTACACTTAATGCTCTACCGCCTCTCGTACGCCTCATCATCGTAATCTTTCGTGATGTTGATATTGTTCACTCTGTTTTGGTTAATAGAAGAAGAATATTTATAAAATGAATAAAAAATAGTGATTATTGACAACATGAACTTAAAAAACAAAAACTTAAAAAGTGGATTTGGTGTGTGAATTGTCATCAATCAACCTTTCAGTGATGAGAAACGGTCGTGTTTTGATTATTTTATGAGTGCTATTTGTTTTGGTATAGCATTATTTATGTATTAGGGTCATATTCCAATGTAAAAATGGTGGAAAACACAGTAAGGTTTGACGAATGCTAGGCTGGCGGCGATTACTAAATTTCATGTCCATTTCCGCTCACGTATCAATGTGTGTTTTGTTTACGTAATCAATCTTTTGCTCCCACAAAAAATATAATACAATTTATCACAAAAATTCAAATAAGGCCGGCTTACGAATCTAATCTTATGATTTAATGTTTCTTTAAATTTTAATAAATCTTACAAGATAACTATTCAATGAAACCGAATTTGGTCGTGACTCGCTCGACATGCACGGGTAATGAAACGAACAAAAATGGGTAACTTACATATAAAAAATAATTTTAGTAAATATAAGAAATACAAGTAATTTGTTCAGTTATAGTGGTACATTTTGATTATATAGTTTTATGTGCATTAAATTATGTGACTTATGTGATGTACTTAACATATCATCATGCATAATTAGGTGATCAAAATATTCTCAAGACTCTAATTTTAAAATATACAAATTTCAAGTCATATCATTACAATTTACATGTCACCTTATTATGTGTGATGAGAAAAATTCATTTTTGGTCATGCCCTAGAGGTCGTGTCTGATTTTGGTCATGTTAATTTCTGATTATTAATTTCAGTTCTATAATTGAAAATTTTGACCAATTTTAGTCATGTTTTCGCTGGAATTTGCAATGGGTTTTTGGCGAGTAAGATACACACGCCCCCAATTTCAGTATTTCTGACCATATACGGTGATGTGGTAATTTTTTTTTGCATAGGTGACAATTATTTTTACATATTTTTTTCCAAATAAAAAACACACCATTTAATTTACTTAGTAAAAAAATTCAAAATTAATTTACTGAATTAAAAAAAAAAAAAACAGAAAAATAATTTGATTTACATCAATTAATCCCCAAATGACAAACACCCAAGAACACAAAAAAAAATGAAATAATCCCCGAAAATCCCCAAATCCAGAACCCTAACACCAAAATCGACTCGATAAATCTACATCCCAACACCAAAATCAACTCAATCAATCCAATCAATTTTTAGCGTTCCTTCTTGACAAAAAATCTCATACAATGATATATTTTAGGGAGTGTTTTGAAAATGATAAACATCAAACTCAACTAAGCAAAATCCAGTGTGATTTTCCATTTCAACTCTACATAACCAACCATAACACCTTCTCATAGAGAGAGAATGGTACTTCTTCCACCAAGCATCTATCTCCTTCTACAATGTCTCATTTCTTCATTTCAGTTGTCTGTAAACTTTGCAATCATGGATTTTGGGGTGATGAGTTTGGATAATGTTCTCTCCTCAAACTTCAACAATGGCAACATCTTTGCTTCAGAATCTGATGTTGATGTTATGAAGCACAGATTGTATGTATCTCGATTTCTCAAGAAAGAAACTGATTGAAATCAACCTAAAGTTCATGATCAATTAATATGCAATTAATTTTTTCTTCAAAGTCATAAGAAAATATATTTGTTAACCAAAACTAGCAAAATGTGTCATGATATAGGCTACCCACACTTCCAAATTCCAATTTCTCAATGGCAACGAGGGATGACAACGGGTCGGGTACCCTACCATTTAGGGAATCTCAAACTTTAACTCTATTAATTTTATATTTCCCAAACTCGTCTCATTCCCATTTAGAACTACCCGTACCCGTTCTATTCCCGATTACAATTACCCGTCGGGTACCCGTACCCACCCATTACCCGTTTACCAAATATAAATATTTTTTTAATTAAATCTAAAAGAGTATTTTGAATGAGTATTTTGTATTTAATTTTTTTAATTTGTATATTTAATATAGAGTAGGTCTTGTGTGAGAGTGTCTCACGGAATGAGATCCGTGAGACCGGTCAAAAGTATTACATGATACACATAAAAGTATTACATGATATATATAAAAGTACTACTTAATACATACAAAAGTATTACATATTACACAATTCACGAGGAAGAAGAGCACATGGGGCGCCTAGGATCCACGCGTTTTTTGTTGAGACCCGACCTGACCCAATTCGGGTCATTATCTCATAATACAAAAGTATTACCTGATATACATAAAAGTATTACCTAATACACATAAAAGTACTACATATTTTCTTATAGTCTGACCAAATCTAAAATGCATCATATAATATCAAAGTATCACCTAATATATAGAAAAATATTATATAACACACACAAAAGTATTACATAATTTTATGTTCGACCCGTCTCACGGAATGGGATCCGTGAGACGGTCTCACCTAAGACTTTGTCTTTAATATATCTATATACATTTTTAGTGAATATTTTATCATAAAATGTTAGCTAGTTTAGTGGTAACATACTTTTTTTAATGAAAGGTGCAATGATCAATTCCTACATAATATATACTATATACATATATATCATATGAGTTGGCGGGTATCGGGTACCCACGGATAGATAGCCTCTTCCCAAACCGGTCCGGTATCCTAATGAGATTTTAAATTTTTTTCCAAACTCATCTCATTCCCATTTAGAACTACTCATACCCGCTCTATTAGGGTTTGGACGGATAGGGTACCGCATCTACGCAGATAATTGACATCCCTAATGGAAACAACCATCAACTCCCTCAACCACAGCACTGAACAAATATTAAAACACCAACTTTTGATAGTTAAAAAAAAAAAGAGTTCGTAGAGTCAGCGTGTGTGAATCAAGCGCAACTCTGATTGGCCCATGATTCACACGCGGCGCGTTATGGAACCTGACAGCTGGGTCCCACATCTGTTTTGGCCTTTTTTATTATTTTCTTTTTTTGTTTTTTTCTTCTTTTTTTTAGAGCTGTTTTGGCGTTTTTTATTTTTATTTTTCTGTTTTATTTTATTTTATTTCCTTTCTTTTTGGAATCATTTATTATATCTTGTAATTATCATTATCCACTAATATTAATTATCGAGATTATAGGAAGTTGTTTTGTATTAATTTTTTTTCATTATTCTTTTAATATAAATTTGTCAATTAATCCTAATGCTTTTTTTAATTAAGGTAATAAAAGAGTTTCAATTTTATTATTATTAGTTTATTCTTTTTCCATTAATGATCAAGATTGCCGATAATTTACATTTTTTTCTTTTATTTTATTCAACTTTGTATGAATTTTATTCAACCTATAAAATTTTATCATTTTAAAATTTTAATTTCAAGAATTTCTCCGAATTAGTACGGAGATACGTGATACCCAAGTGCATCACCAGAATTAAAATGCTTAATTCGTATTCATTCGATTATCCTACCTTACCCAAGTGCATCACCAGAATTAAAATGCTTAATTCGTATTCATTCGATTATCCTACCTTTAATTTTATGTTTTTATGTACTTCATTTTAGTATTTATGAAAATGAAATAAATTTGTTTAAATATTTTATTTTAATATAATATTTTATTTAGTTAAAATATATTTAAATAAAATTTGTGGTATCAAAAATAGAAAATCTAAATTAAATTAGGAGAGAGAAGATTGAGTGGAGATGAGACCCATAACATAGTGAATTTAGATTTGATAGATCGTGGGTGTTGATTTAAATTGATGAAATGTTGATGTGGAGGAGAGTGAATCAACTTTTTAATTAAATGGATTGTATTTTGTGATAGAGGGTTGTGGATGCTCTAAGTCTTATATTGAACCAAATTTTAGTGCACATAACCTACGTAAATCTAATTCTAATCTAAATTATTGAAATAGAACAAAATAACTAAATATACATTTTTTCCCTTAAAAAAAGAAATGCAAACAAACGTCATTTGACATATAGATGACAATATCATAATCAAGCAAGTCAAAATTTGAGTAAGAAAAAAATAGCAAGAAAGAAAGAAAGAATTTGTTTTGTTTTAGTTATAAGGTTTCTTCTTCCATTTTCTTCTTAGTTGCTTCCTCCATTTTCTTCTTCTTTCTAACCTTAGCTTTCTCAAGCGTGGCTATAAGATTAACAAGACATTCCTCGGCTCCTCCCTTTTCAGATTTCGGTATCAGATTCTCTGCCACGTCAGCCGGCGTTATCTCCACCTCCTCAATCAACTCCTCCACTGATCCAAACAACGGATGCTCGTCAAGTTGCAAGTAATTCTTGGCAAGAACTTTAAACCCTTGGAACTTGCAGTAAGAAAGCTCGATATGCTTGTCCATACGACCCCTCCTCGTAAGAGCTGGATCCAGCTTTTCTACGTAGTTTGTGGTGAATACAATGAGTCTCTCCCCTGCACACGCGGACCACAACCCGTCTATCGAATTCAGCAACCCCGACAGAGTCAATTTGCCCCCACTACCACTATCTTTCTCCGTTTTCTTCTTCCCTTTATCACTCTCTTCTTGCACTGTTTTTTTCTTCCTCTGTCCTGTTAAATGGAGAGAGCAATCTATGTCCTCTATTACCAGAATCGACTTAGCCGTTGTCTCTGTCAGAAGCTTCCGAAGCTGAGTGTTATCCTCCACTGATGTAAGCTCAAGATCATACACATCATAGTCGAGCAAGTTCGCCATTGCAGCTATCAACGTCGTTTTCCCAGTGCCAGGAGGACCATACAGCAAATAACCCCTTTTCCAGGCCTTCCCAATTCTCGCATAGTAATCCTTACTCTTCGCAAATGTCAGCAGATCCTCCACGATCTCCTTCTTCTTCTCCGACTCAATTGCCAGATTCTCGAACCTTCCAGGATGCTCGAAAACGACATGGCTCCAACAACAAGGCCTGATGTTGCTGCTGTTAGTGTACAGCTTTCTCTGTCTATTCTTAATCTGCATCTCTCTCCCCATCTCCATTACATGCTCCAAATACGCCCCCGTTATCATCTCCTTGTACCGTTTATGAAACTTGAGCCTGTAATAACGATCTGGAACCGACGAAAACACTGTCTCACGCTGAGGCGATGTAGATTTCCCTGAAAACCACTCGATTTCGACTCCGTTGAAGTAATCAGTTGTTTTTTCGTACTCGTCCATGCTCAGCATCAACTTCTCTGTCGACATCTCAGCCTTGAAGCGTTTAGCGTCGTTTAAGGATTTTGCACTCAGATAAGCCTCGACTATGGCGTAGCCTCGGTGACTATGATTGGTGACGTGGCTACCAAGGTATTGATAGATGGATATCTGAACGTATGGATTGAGCAGACCAGAGAACCTGGTGGTGTATCTCTTGAGGTATAATCGGAGCACATGTGGGCAGAATCGCATCAACATGTCCCAGAAAAAAACGAACGATATGATCGTACCTGAAATAGTCGTCACCAGATTCATGATTTTTGGAGTTAGCCTTAACCAGCGCTTGCTTGGAATCTTTGCCAAGGCTTGACTTAATTCTCTTGTACTGCTAATCATCGTCTAATCCTTCAACGCCCAAACAAAGAGATGTCAAGGATTTTCTTTTACTCACTCTGTTTTGCTCTTGTTTATTTTTAGGGTTAGATAAGTGACTCGATCGTTTTCTACCGAAATCCAGGTTTAAGGAGAGATTATGTATATCGAATGATTAGAATTCAACTTAAGAAAGATTGTAAATGATTGGAAATCGAATACTGAAGATTTTGTGTCGCAAAAAAAGATTTGGCAATTAAGTTAATGTATGTACACTCCACAGTATTAGTTGTACTCAATTTAATCCAAAAATGTACTTATGGAGTGACTATTAACAACACTATTATATATTAATTAATAAACCCCTTCTACCAAATGCACCCGTAATATTTTTTTTTCACTTCCCAGTTTTTTTATAAATGATGGACATATCTGTGTTAGACAGGAATTACGGACATTTTCTTCAAAAATTTAATTGACCAGGATTCTTGAAATAATTGAAGTAGAAATACAAACATGGTTTGATTAAAATAACCACATATTTTCATGAAGTTACATGTTAAAATAATGTTTCAAAATGTAATTATATTGAGTACCTAGAATTATTTACGAACTTAATAAATATGAAATAATGCAATTCGAAAAAGTAATATATATGATATATCACGGCAACAGGAGATACGTGTGTATCAAGTAAAATATATCGGGGAGACACTCATATGTAAAATATATTCAGGATGTATCAATTGTTCACATATTAAAATGCTCTAAATATATTATTTGTAAATGAAATAGCATATGAGAAAAATTCATTTTTCGTCCTCCCATAGGAACGTGTTTTTAGTCATCTTATTTTCCGATCATTAATTTTAGTTCTCCTATCTCAAAATTTGTCCAATTTTGGTCCGATTTTCGCCGTAATCTCGATTTTCCGGTCAATTTCAAGCGAGTGTCAATATTTCATAGAACTTATGCTTATGTGGTGTTATTTTCACATGTGAACTTTATTTTTACATTATTTTACTACCTAAATTACCAAATCACTGCCACATCATTTAAGTGCAAAAAAAAAAATCATAAACATTAAATCACTTTCCATGTCATTTAGATGAAAAAAATATATATCATAAAGAAAAATGTAAAACCTCCAAATCCCCAATTCACATCCAATAACCCTAATTTCTAAATCTCAAAACTCAAATCCCCAATTCTTACTCAAGTAGTTTGACAGAGATCAAGATCAGAAAGTTATTGGAACAAAGAAAGAAGCTGATCAAGTCACATAAGCATAAATTAATTATATGAAATGTTGAAATTGGGGGCGAGTGTTGTGCACTTGCCCGAAGAAAGGACTAAAAACGGACAACGTCTCTAGGGGAGGACGAAAAATAAATTTTTCCCAATAGCATATAGCATACACCCCAACCAGAAACTTACACACTCTCACCAATACAATATCCTAAAATGAGACAAACATGTAAAAAAGAACACATCATTGAAAATGACGGAAAAAATAAACACTCATCTTTCAGATAACTAGGGGAGGCAAACTTACTCAAATATGGAAGGAATGTTAGGTTGATTTAGAAACCAATGCCATCATTTATTTATACAAGACAGGTGCTTGGAGTAGTTCTCCTAGAAACTCTCTAGAGCAATAATTGGCATACAATATACTTTCTACACATTTCTACTACACAAGTTATAGAGATATCTATTTATAAACGGGTTTTTTGTGGGCTAAATTACTTGGTCTATTCAATTACAGTTATGTATTGTATCTTAATTTTGTATTGTAATATTCCATCTTATTCACTATATATAAAATTAATCTCAATTAATGAAAAATGTTAAATATATAAATTACTTAATTTATTCAATTACAGGTATGTATTGTATCTTTTATTCAAAATTCAAACATTTTAAATATATAAAAGTTATAATTATATTTGTTAAAGAACTTAATCCCAATTATTATTAATTCTTTCATAATCAAGACATTGTTTTCGTATTGCATTATTTATATATTAGGTTCATATTCCAATGTAAAAAGGGTGTGGAAAGCACCGTAAGGTTTGAAGAATTAATGCTAGGCTGCCTGCTGTCATTTCTGCTGATGTATCAATGTGTGTGTGTGTTTTGTTTGCGTAATCAATCCTTTTGCTCTCACACATAATATACTAAAAATTATTGGATAATTATGAAAGAAATCCGATTTGGATGATTGAGATATAAATGATCGACTTTAACTTTGTAATAAGATGATCAAGAGTCAGTTTCTTGTACATGGGATCCGTACACTCGACCCAACACATCTCAACTCGCGTTACACACATATACATAATCTTCTTTGATCTTTCCTCTCTTTAATTTAATGAGTATATTCTTCTCCAACAATTTCTCAGCATTTTCATATTTTGAAATCTCAAATCGTGATTCTATGTCTCTCATGTCTCTGATTTTCATATAATGGTCTTCTTCTTCCTTTTCTTCTTCTTAGATTTAGATGAATAATCTCAAATCTCACCTCATTATTTGTTATCTTATATTGATTTTAAACATTAAAAATCAATTATCTCAACAAGATAAATCATTTGGAGAAAATTAATGTTTTAACATGTTAATGAAGAAGGAGATGATGAAATAACAAATTCAATTTTTGAAAATTTAATCTTATACTCTATATTACAACGATTCATTTTAACTACATAAGTAATACATTTTAGAGAAAAAGATAAAATGTATGTCCGTCGATGACGTGTAATGATTCTATCATTTCATTATATGGAAAGTGAAATTAATATGTATTCAATTGTTGACTTTTCAGCCTAAGTCGTTGTTTATGAGTTTTTTGACATCTATGTTTTGCAAATTTTCTAGGTTTCTAATATTGTTAATAGTTTAATTTGAATCTTAATGAAACTTTGATTTCGTTAATTCGAGTTCTTGATTTTTGAACTTGAAAATTCATGTGTTTATGATTTGTTTGCTTATTTTTTGTGTGATACCCAAGCCCCCTGTCATTCACTGGCCAATATAGTTCATGCATCCACACATTTAATGAACTACATGTTATGTGATACTTGAGTTTATATTGATATCATATAATGTATTCATTTTATTTATTTAAACTTGTTAACTTTTGGGTTTGTTTGTTTATTATTATTAATTGAAAGTCCTAGCTTATGTGCTAGAGAATACATTAAGCTTCAATATATGCATATATATATATACATATATATATATATACTTATTTACATAACTAAAAAGAAAGTTATATAGATATTACATGATATCTTACGTTATTTTAGGCATTTTGGGCTTAACTTCAGATCATTTTGTGTTAGAAAACTTGCATTTGTGAGATTTTGAAAAGGTTTATATATTATGAAGATTTCATGTATTTACTTGATTAGAAAAAAATTGATAAATTTTAGCACAAAGTGAGACCTCAACTAATCAATAAAGGTCATGACTAGAGTCGAGATATGAAGTTGAAAACGCACAGTTGTGGAAGAAATGACATCTCGTGTTATAGAAGTCCAAATTCAATGACTCTTATCTTTTTGCAAAGATAACAAGGAGTTCTTCAACTTTTGTGTTGAACACTTTTAACAATTTTTCTACCAAGTAGAAAATTACAAGAAGATGATAGTTGTGCACAGACGATTTGATTTTTATCTTGACAAAACTCGAGTACTTTGGGCATAATTTGGTGTAAAAGTTTGATATTAGATTGAAAAAAGTGGAATTGAAAAGCTGACTTCAATAGCTAAAACTTTCTTGAGAAACCAAGGTTCAATACGAACTAAAAAAGGGTCAAAACGAGGCCGGAAGTAAAGACTTGGGTCAACCCATGTGAGGTCATCGCGTATGGTCGAGTCATGAGTTTTGTGCTTGATTTGGACTCCTTTTCATCTAGAACTCTTATCGAAATCCGATTTAACTTTTTCAAGGATAAATAGGTATTTTGGGAGTCAAATGAAGACTTATAGGGCCCCCATTTACTTGAAATTTCATCTTGAGAGCAAGTAAGAAAGAAAAAAATTGAAGATTTCAAGATTGAAGAAGAAGCAACACAATCACGAATTCACTAAGTCTTTCTTTGATTTTATTTCTAGTTATAATTTATTGCTCTATGAACACGATTGTTGGCTAGAGATATCGTGATCTTAGGACACAAAAGTAGTTCTATGGCTATTTTGTTGAAATTTCTAATTTTAATCATTACTCTTTTTCATTATATGTTAATCATGCTTTTTCGTGCATATTTTATGTATGAATTTTGATCAAATTTATGTATTATTTAATTAATTAGATTGAAAATGAGAGATAATGTCTAATTACCAATTTGGAATAGTATGAGTCAATTAATTGCTAGATCGAAATATTGATAATAATTAGGGTGAGAATACAATCTAATTATTAGCTTTTGGGAGTTGGTTATTAACTATGAAGTAGAGATACAAACATTAATAATCAACCTAAGAGTTAAGTTGCTCGAAAGAGAGGTTAATCTATATAGTGAAACCTCGATAAATGAATGTTCGATAAACGAATAACCTCAACAAATGAATAATTTTCTTCGGTCCCGACTTGGGCCAATGAGATAAATGAATAACCTCACTAAATGCATTAATGAATTTTTTTTTTTAAATTCTTAAAGGCCCTATGTAAATATAAATGAATACTCATTAAAATACATAAGATATATATATATATATATATATATATATATATATGTATGTATAAATACCCTAAAAACATGTGTTTCAATAAAAAAATACAAAAGATCATTTCTTAACAAAAAAATCGTCTAATGTCATTTGCTTTTTTCTTCCACTAAAATGCATCACATTCTTAACTTTTTCTAGTGCAAACAAAATTTTTGGAATATTTTGCTCATGTTGTAGTAAGTAGTTTCGTAGGGTGATTACCGCTTGGAAGGCTTTTTTCGATGACACATTTGGTGTGACACCACTACAAGAAAGAAAATTCGATAAATGAATAAATTATTCATTTATCGATAAATAAATAATTTCGCTAAATGAATATTTTTTTCTAGTTCCAAGGGTATTCATTTATAGAGGTTTCACTATAGTTGTGAGTGCTCACTTAAGATAAATTGGAATTGAGTGTTATTTTGTTAGATTAGTTAACTTGATTGAAGTCTTATGATCCTTGTTTAAATTTTGATTTTTTTTTTAATAATTGCTTGCTTGAGTTTTGTTTTCATTCATTTGGTTTCTCTTAGGATAATAATTCATAATCAACTTCTTTAATTCGGCCACTTAGATAAAATTAGCCAAATTAACTAATTTGTTAACATTGTTTTAATTAATTCACTAGTTTATATAGGATCGATCTTACTCATTCTCTCTATAGTCTACACTGTGCACATGCAGTAAGTTAGAAATATGTTAGTTATAGAAGTTGAAAATATATTTAAATTAAGGAAATATGTGGGTTTAATATATTTAGTTATAGAAGTCGAAAATATATGTTAGTTATGCTTGGGTATTTGCAAAACTGTTTTAGAATGTTGTTACACATGAAATGCTGAACCTATAGTTAAATTTGGTAATGTTTAGAGTGTAGTGTACGAGTTATAGTGATTTTACAAAGATAACACAATTTTGAATTGAAAATACTGCAATTTTAGACTCTAGCAAAATAATTGTATGAGATCTATCAATTATAATTTTACAAAACTGTTTTACTATGATTAGATACATGTTGTTGGAAGTATATATTATTAATTTCAGAGTGTTTCATTTATTTATGATTTATAAATGTTATCCTCTATGATTTCTCAAATCTTATTATATTTAAACGTTTTCAGGTCCAACAAACAATAAAACGGATGTGTAGCCAACTGTACGAACTTCTCTCTACAAGCATATGTTTTAACTTTAAACATATGTTAATATGTATGAATTTGATAATGCATGATGCCTTTTAAAAACTATTGATGTTCGTTTAAGTAAAATTTTCATGTGTTTTAAAACATGTTAAGGTTTTGATTTAAAAATATGAATAAAACATGACTTATAATAATAATAATAATAATAATGATATTCTCAACAAGTTTGATATTTTCATGATGTCAATTTATAAAAAAAAAAAAAAAAAAAAAAACTCGAATTGACCTTCAATTTATTGATTCGACTCAACATCTCCGTCCATATATCGAGTTGAAACAATTGGTGAATCGTTTTATTGATTTTCATTATAACCAAAAATCAACATGAAGTTGGTCAATTAATATGCAATTAACTTTTTTTCGTCAAAGTCATAAGAATACATGTTTGTTTAACCCAAATTTAGCAAAATGTGTGATGAAATAGGCCACCTACACTTCGAAATTCTAATTTCTCAATGCGTTGTCCCTCAACCACAGCACTGAACAAATATTACAACACCAACTTTTGATAGTTATTAAAAAAATTAAAAAAAAAAAAAGGTAAAACCTCTTTCGGTTTTCCAAGGGCCACACACAGAATATTAATAGCATGTAATTATAAAGAGTAAACTACTTTTTTCGCCTATTATGTTTGTCGTTTCGCAATTTTGCCCTTTTTTAATTTGGGCTTGCAAATTTAGGACATTATTTTTTAAATTTTGCAATTACTGCCCAATTTCGGCCCGAATCGATTAATTGGGCTGAAATCGCACGTTTTTTGCACGTGACCGCTGATTTCGGGCTGAAATTGCTTACATGGCATGTCATTTGTTGAGTTGGATTTTCTTTCTTATTTTTTTTACTCACAAGTGCATTAGTAAGTGGGACCCATCTTACACATCACTCAAATAAAAAACAAAAACAGAAATATTGTAAAGGGGGAAAATTAAATCCCCAAATCACGACACCCCCAATTTCAAGAACCCTAACTTCCCCAAATTGAAGAACACCCAATTCCCAATATGACTGTAATCAATCCACTTCAAAAATGGCAAGAAATTCTCAGAAAAAGCCCTCAACAATATAAATTCCTTCCTTCTTCACTAACAACTTGTCTCTCTCTCCCTCTCTACCTGAAACAACCACCACCATCATCTTTCATGGATAATTCTTCAGAGATCGAAAACATCATCATCGATGAAGCTGTAGAAGATCCATCGGAGGAGGAGAGTGGATGGACAGCTTATTTGGAGGACTTCTCTTCCCTCCTCCCCCGCCGCGATGAACTCGCCGCAGCCGTCCACAGCGTGGCCGCCGATGCCGACGGCGTGGTTCTTGAGACACTCCTTGTACCTCGACTTCCTCAGCGGCAGCGGCAGCGGCGGTGGTGGGGAATTTGGGGGTCGGTGGATAGAGATTGAGTTGGATTTTGGAATCCGTGTGATGAATTTGGAATTTAGTTTACGGATTATTAGTTTAGATTTTGTTGATTTTTGGATTAATTTAATTATTTTGTGGTTGGCTGTGGTAATTTAGGCATGGAGGCTATTTGAATCTCTGCAATTTGGGGAAGAAGAGAACGTTTAGGGAAGAAGAATTTTGTTTTTTTAATTAATTTTGAATTTAATAATTTTTAATAAGTGGGCCCCATTTAAAATACACATGGCGTCTCGTAATTAATTGCAAAATTTCATGTCAGATAATTACTAGTCACCTCATCAAATTAAGCCCGAAAAACGTGCAATTTCAGCCCAAATAAGCAATTCGGGCTGAAATTGGACAGTAATTGCTAAATTTGAAAACAAAAGGTCCTAAATTGCCAGCCTGTGAAACAGAAAGTTCTAAATTGCAAGCCCGATTTAAAAAAGGGCAAAATTACGAAACGACAAACATAATGGGCGAAAAAAATAGTTTACTCAATTATAAATACAAAATTGACAATGTCGTAGTAGCTGTCTCCACGTTGGATAACAAGTAATCTATACGTCTAGGCTAAAATGGAAAAGGCCAATATGCATTTCCAACTCAGTAATAAAATGAAGACAGAGCACTAGAAAGGTGTCAACTTTTCTATTGCATTAAAATTTGATCCCCATACTTAGTACTTGGCAGTTTATAGCTCTATAAGTCTTATATGAAACCAAATTTTAGTGCAAATAACCTATGTAAATCTAATCCTAATCTAAATTATTGAAATAGACCTATTATTGACAAAATAACTAATTTTCCCTTGAAAAAATTGCAAAGAAACGGCAATGTCATTATAGATGCCAATATCATTAAAAATTTGAGAAAGAAAAAGATAGCAACAAAAAAATAATTTGTTTTGTTTTAGTTATAACGTTCCTAATTTCACTAAAAAATCTTCATTATCTTCTAATTGCTTTCTGAGACTTCAACTTCTCCCATTTCTTCCATTTGTTCATAGTTTCTTCCTCCATTTTCTTCATCTTTCTAATCTTAGTTTTCTCAAGCATGGCTATGAGATTAACAAGAATGAAAATCATATCAAATTTAGAATAGATGCAACTGCAGGAAGCTAAATTTACAGAGAAACTAAGAGCATGCAACGATTTTGATTTGCTTCTCCATTTTCATGCATTTACCATATCTCAAAATTGAAACAGATCTGATCTTCAAGGTCTTTTATTTTAATGAAAGTTTTTTAGTCATTCAACTAAATTAAATTTAGTAAAAGTAGAAAAAATTAATTATTATTTATATAAGAAAATAGATTTACGGTTTTATGCCATATATATAATCTAATTTAACATTAAATATAATACAGTCTGATTAAATATTAATATATTATCTAATGGTTAGAATATATGTTGTATTAGTAAAGAACATAAATATTTTTTTATTTATTATTTAGAAAATTTATATATTGTTATATCTATTATATTATTCAACTCTCAAATTTTCTTTTCGATCAAATGATTAAAAAAAAAATTAAAGTTAA
The DNA here is from genome assembly GCA_946896805.1 of Scutellaria galericulata. Classification (NCBI taxonomy): domain Eukaryota; kingdom Viridiplantae; phylum Streptophyta; class Magnoliopsida; order Lamiales; family Lamiaceae; genus Scutellaria; species Scutellaria galericulata. The sequence goes on from OX335785.1 coordinate 15,312,623, forward strand.
AATTTCTCAAATAAAATTTATAATTTATTTTAAAACACATTTTTCCAAAACTATTCAATTTTATTAGTTAAGAAGTTTGAAAAGTTTGGATATTTAATCCTTTTTTAATCAACCCATTTATTTCAAAGTTATAAATTATTTCTATGTTTGAAGTGTTGTGTTATTTCAACAAATTTAGTTAAAATTTCTATATTATTTATTAGATTTAATTTGAAAAAATAAATTAATATGAGAAAAATATAGGATTGACAAGTGTCATTTGTATGCTATTACCTAAGTGTGTGTGTATATATATATATACGAAAGATTTTAAAGTCATAAACAAAATGTTGTTTTTGAAGAAATATTTGAATGTAATATATTATTTTCGAGAAAAGGCAACTATTTTAATAATTTATCAAATTTATTTTATTAGCTCTTTACGATTTGAATTAAATAAAGTCACACGATAATACTTCATATATATATATATATATATATATATATATATATATATTGATGTTGCTCCGATCCAACACTTCATTTTCAAACGAACACTCGAAACCTCGGATCCAAAGACCTGCAAACCAAACATCGGGAGGGGTTCCCGACGATGGGACTCCGACGCTCAAGTCAAGCAAATCTCTCAAGCAGTGTGCGTGTGTCTGTTTGTAATATAACTGTGTATAAAAAATAAAAGCATGAATATTGTAAAAGTTATATACTCCCTGTAACACGTGGCAATTAGGATTACCCGAAAAACATGGGAAGCGGGCAATTGATCCGCAAAAATAGCGGTCAGTTAAATTCAAATATGTTCGACCCTTTTCACTATTAAGTAGTTCGTTGACATATCTCGAGGCTGAATCAGTTCGTCTGTTAATTAGTTCGCACATAATGTCGTAGAACAGTTCACTTTCCCAAAGTAGCCATTTGTTCAGTTGTTCAAACGTGTTAAGTTTGACTTTAGTCCGGTTTAAAGAAGAGAATTCGGTTCGTTTAAGTTCGACCATATCATATATATATATTGCATTTTGTTTAAATGAATACTTATTTTAAATTGTACAATTTTGAATATCCAAAACCCGAACCATCCATTGTTACACTCAAATTTTCGAAGAAATCGAATCGATTTAACGGATCATTCCTGAGAATTGTTTTTGGAGTTCTCCGAAAATCTCTAACTTTAGTTCGATTGCGGAGATTCTCTAATATCCTAATGCCCCATATGATGAAATAAACTTCTGGAGACATCCACACAATCGAATATATGCATGAGACAGGAGAAACTAAGTTATAATCTCAGTTTTATTTCATCATAAGTTGCCAAAGTTTATAAGGTTAGTTGCAGAACAAGGTATACCTACATTTGCTACCTACATTTGCATTTTGCTGCACATATATTCATTTCTATACTTGGATGGGACCAGAATCGAACGTTAACGGACCTGCAAAAGAATTTATAAACTCACGCAACATGTCATACTATCACGACAAAATTTGTTCATCCGATGTCCCTATCTCATACCTCCATGTCATCTCATGTTGCAACACAACGGCCTTCCTTCCCGTCTCAGTTTGTTCCACAGACAGATCATCTGCCTCGGAGATTGGTAATGCGCAGTGATATAATCTTGTACGCATCCAAATTGGCAAAACTTCAAGCTGTGAACATACTCCACTGGTCTCGTTTTGTTGTGTTTCTCAATCCACATTCCCATGCTAACATCTTCCATTTTAAACAACTGTGAATCCAGAAAATGTTTGAGTGTCACTTTCATATATAAATGATCTGTGAATATGTAACCTTACCCGCAAAGTATGCTTCTCAAAGTCGGAAATAATGGAGGTTGCAATGTCGGATGAGATGATATAGCCCGGCCCGTTTGCATAGGGTGGATACACTTCCTCAGGCCATTCCTGGACCACACCAAATAAGAATAATTTCAGCTTCATTATCAAAAATATATAAATATTCATGTCCCGTGAGGTTACTCGTAAATCACTCGGAATTAATTTATTCAAACTAAACTCAATACCACAACTAAAGACCTAATAGAACTATAGTGCCAAATTAAACTACACAAGAGGTAACTATTACATGTCTCTATTTTTTGCCAGGAAAATGCGAAGATTTTAATAGTACCTCTAATGTAACTTCCCATTTACCACTGCGTAGGGGCTTGTGATAGTAATTTATGTTTCCAATATACAAGCTTCTATCACTCTGTACTTTCTTTGTTTCATCGATAATTGCATCTACTCTAACAAATGTGTCATCGTCACCCTTCATAATGTATTTGGCTGGTACAGTTCGAACCTGCAACAAACCATACACAGTTAATTTATGAAGGAAAAAGCATCAACCATCAAAATCATAACACTACTAACCCCGTATTCGCAGATGGCAACAGTTTTTAGAACAACAAGGTCATAGGAGTCCACGTATGGAACTATGACAATATCTCTGAAAAACTCTGCTTCTTTCTTTACTTCTTCATTTACTTCCTTTCTTCCATGCTATCCAAAGTCAGTTTCAAGTTAACATTAACAGCTTTTACTGGAGTTCAAAACAGGTGCTTTATAATGAAGAAAAAACGGATCATTTTCACCTACCAGTGCTACAAAGAAACGAGCAACAACACTGGAGGATTTGATTAGCTCATGCTGCATCCAAGATTTCCTCACGGCCATCCTTTCAGCAAAGTGATTGCCGGCTGAAAGAACACCGATGAACAGTTCAACCGGCCCATCTGGAATAGATGGGGCCTTCCATCGATCAGATAAATCGAGATGTTCCTTAGGAGCAACACTGGGGTGTGATGTTGGCAACGAAGCTGCAAAAACAGAGTGGACATTGATATCCCCATTTAAAGATAATCCAGTGGCATCCTCAAGAGTAAAACCCTGAAATACATTAGATCGAAAACCTTAAGAAATGAATGATAAAATACAAAACAAACGACAGAATAAATAACTCACAGTGCGATATGGGAATGACGTAAGATGCCTCCCATCAACAAACACATGGTAACCCTCCAAACCGGTGCTAAGAGTTAGAACAAATAGTTTTTCTTCTTGAAAAGGGAACGGCCAATCAATCGGCACCTTCTTAGTTCGCCCTACTAACCGATTCAACCACCAGGTTGCCTTTGATTCCTCTGACCTATTATCATCATCCCTAATCCAGTTTTCACATTTTACAAATCCATCCACTGCAAGAAGTCCAACGAATAGCCTATCAATCGCAGTGCCACACAAGAATTGCTGAAGTATAGAATAGCCACAATATAGTGCATCAAGAACTACATAAGACTAGCATATCCAAAGTAGACAGCTATTATGCACCAAGATTCAAGTTACTCATGATCATCCTAATGCTCTGGAGAAAAAAAAGCTCCACAATTGTATTAGAAGGCAAAACAATCAGCCTTTTAGAATGAAGATATGGAAGAGCACCACACTATCCTACATTTACATATATAAGGCAACCATTATCGCAAATTATATAGCATCATACACACACCATTCGCTATCGAACTAGATCAAATCCAATCAGATAATTGATAAGAAAAAGCATACATACTAACCACATACCACTCCTGCATTACCTCTCAATTCATCCAAAACATGAAAGAAAAAGCATAATTCAGTATCACTCACCAGTCTCCTCATCAGCTCGAGACTTCCAGCCTTCGCAACGTTGAGAAATCCCCCATTGCATCCTATAGCAAGTGTTGTGCTCAATTGCAGGCTTTCCACTCCAATCCCCCTTCAATCGTGGATTAAAATGCAGGATCCTTGGTGGCTCTTCCCCTTCCACCGTCTTCAGCCCCTGCAACTCCAACATAAACTGCGAAACCATCAGAGAATCCCCCTTTCTCAACATTGCAATCTTCGGCTCCGTCTCCGCGTGGGCAGCCCTCGGTTTCCCAACAACTGTAATGTGCGACCCCAATGTAAGCCCACACGGCAACACCATCACTTTCCCCTTTCTAGAAAATTCTTCCCCTGAAACCGTTATCGAATAAGGACACTCCTCGTGATTTTTAACGCTGTTATGATCGACGCTAGTGACGCCGTTAAGTCCTCCGTTAGTGCCGTTTCTCCCCTTCAATTCGAGCTCTTCCCAGAGCCTTCTCCCCAGCACAACGGCGTCGTTTGCGGAGTTGGCAACCCCAATCTCGCCCTTCGAAGCTGCAATGGCGGCATTGAGATTTAACCCCGAGAGGTGCGTTTTTGCGAATTTTGTCTTGGCATCGAGAGGGCGGATTGGGGCATCTTTCAGCTCGGAAATTTCTTCCGATTTCAAAACTCTCTTACTATTAGTGAACAAAAGTTGGCGAGGAGCAGAGGTGAACCCAGTTCTGAACATGAAGGAGACATCGAAGATCACCGAAAGAACGCAGAGAAGCAGCAACAGAATCAGCAGCCGAATTGTTCTCTTCTTGCTTAGCGAAAATAGCACGTCCGAATTCGTTCTCTTCATCTTTTAATCGCTGAAATTTTCGCCACAAGAACTGAAAACTATTCAATCATCCACCTTAACAACAACATGCAATCAACTCATAAACATGATGAGCTTTTTTTGCAAGGAGGAGAAGCTTGCAAAGAGAAGCGTTATGTCAGCAACCCCGTTTCACCACACTGAGAAAAGGTATACATATAATGTGTGTATGTACACGCAGAGAGAGAGAGAGAGAGAGAGAGAAAGCTTTCTTTTCAAGGTCGGTCACTTTTATTAGATAATAGATATGTATAAATGACGATTATCAATAAAATAATTTGATACATATAATAGGTAGAACTAAGCTCTATTCCATCTCTAATTGGGTATATATGTAATTATATATATATATATATATATATACACGTTTATAATGAATTATAAACCTAATAAAATGCATCGAATGTATAATGTACAAAACCGTTGAATTAAACTGGCCAACCTATTTAATCGACTATTGTTTAGGTGGGGTTAAGTCAAAGGTTTTATTAAATGCAGGTATGTTGTTTTCTTTCAGTTACATTTTCGTGGATTTCTCATTTCAATAATCTGATTTCAGAAATACAATCCATATGATCGATATCTTCTGTTGAGTATAATATTTATTATTTATTTATGTGTAAGTGTAAAATAAACAATGGAATTAATGTAGTGTGATGAATACGAAATGTACCCTAAAGGTGAAAGCATTGTAATTTGATTTGGTATTACACTTTTTAAAAGTTATTTATATAATGAATTACTATTATGGGATTTAATGAATTTCCGAAATACAGTTTTATCGTAAAGTCATTTCAATTTGTTTAGAATTACTTATATTTTTATATTATAATAATTTTTTTGTTAGTAATAGTTAATTGCGAGGACTAGTTCTTTATCAATTTGTTGGGATATTAATATAAGTAGGCACTTGTCTTCATTTTGGTTACTAAAATTCATCTATCTTTAATTTTACTTTCAAATTTGTTACTTAAGGCTAAACTTTCAATACGTGTCATTATTTGAAAATATCAATCACCCTCTCATTTAGTATCATAATATTTTCAATTAACATAGATTTCATAATATCGCAATTTTTTATTCAAAATTTCATCAATACAATATTTGAACACAAGACTCACAAGTGATATTGTAGAACCCAGCCACGAATCAAATCGAAACAAATTTTATATATAGGGTAATTACTAATAAATTTAAAAAGTTTAAATAAAAAGAAAACTGAAATTTAATTAATCAATTGAATTATCATTAATAAATAAGTTGTATCATGAATCATCAAGCTCAACAAATACCAATAAAATAAATAATTAATAATATTTGTTTCTTTTCAAGTATTTGTTGATGTTTGATGATTGATACAACTTATGTATTAATGATGATCTTATTGACTGATTAAGTTTTAGTTTCTTCTTATTTTATTTTAAATTTATGAGTGATTACCAGTTCCACCTTTTAAGTAAGCAATTAGTGATTGAATTCTTTAATTTCACATGTAGGTTATGTGTTCATATATTGTTGGATGCCTTAATTTTGTGTAGGCCAAATTTTGGAACTAATAGTGATATCATGAAATTCATGATAATTTGAAGGTCAAGTTTTGGTACAAATTACACTATCATAAAATTCTTGATAACTTGAATTTTGTGTAGGCCAAAATTTCGAATTAATATTGATTATTGAAAATAATCATGATGCTAAATGGGAGGGTGATTAGAATTATGAGTTTTGTGAATTTTGTGTAGGCCAAAATTTGAAACTAATGGTGATGAAATTCACTATTCTTGAAGATATGATGATATTAGATGCATGGGAGGATGATTAAGATGATAATTTATGTTAATATCTTATTAGAATAACGTACGTATATAGTCAGCTGAGTTCATAAATAGATATCAATTAATATGTTAGGTAGCTGACCTTGTTAAATTAATGAAAAATATGAAGACACTAATAAGTGGCAATCTGAAGAACTAACTTCATAACTCATCAAACTTAGAGTTTATTTATTTTATCTTGCATTTAAGATCCTTTATGTTAAAATTTTATGAGATCATTAAAATGACCCTAATATTTGTCATATTTATATAACTATTTTTTTTTATTTCGGAAGTACTCAAACTTTAGAACATCTCCAACATTACATTAAAAATATTCGAATAATTATTTTCATCAGATAACTGAAATATTTCTAAAAAGAAGTTAATATTGTTGGACTAGACACAATAATAGATACAATATTTCTCTATTTAAACATTAAGGATTTCTATCATATTTGATGTGTATGGTATTTACCCAAATATGTGAAAATGTAATTATACTATAAAATAGTTGATATGTAATGTAACTTGTGTGACGATACGGACTACGTTCATGAATTAAAGAAAATTCTATCATATTAAAAGGGTTGTTAATTATCAATTTCCGGTCTCACATATAGTTTCCGTGAGACGAATCATTTTAACCCATGAACCAAATCAATTTTTACTTATTTATATGTGAATTGTGAAGTGTTGTTGTTTGACCCGTTTTACATAAGATTATTCATGAGACGGTCTCAACTCCTGAATTATTTAAGAAAAAAACAGTAATTTTCTTTTTTTCAAATGTCACGTATCATTTATGCAAGATCATGATTTCATGATAATAGTTACTTTAGAAAATTAGCGTCAAAATAAGTATAGCAGCTGATCTTCAAAAAGTTGTACCTTAATTCTGGTCCCAACAGAAATTCTGATTTCTCATATATGTCCAATCATAACCGTTATGCCACTATGTTTATAAAATATTTCAATTAAGTTGCCTATTTTAGAATAACTGTGTAGATCAATTTGTGCATGCATGCCTAATTTCATTATTGAAAGTAGACTTTATTTTATTTTTTATTAGAAAGAAGTGGACTTTTAGGTCTAGTCCGTGAGAGTTGAGCCGTCTAGGTGTTGACAAATGACAATGAAAACTTTTATTTGGGTTTTAATTAGATTTCTTAATTTATAGGTCTAATTGAAATAAAAACCATCATATTTTTAAAAATTATAATTTAATCTTAAATTTTTGAATTTGACAGAAAAAATCACACCTCTAACTCACTATTAATGTTTAAATCATATTTGCATTTTTTAACAATTCAAATCCATTTTTTCAATAAAATTAAATAACCTCACCAAATACCACACATCATATATGGGAAAATTGGTAAAAATATCCTGTATATATATCATAAGTATGATCTTACCCTTTAATTTTTTGACTTTTTAAAAATACCCTGTATATTAGCGATTCTTGTTAAAAATACCCTATCACCTGTTGTAGAAGGTAATTCGCTGACGTGGCCGGTTATTTCACACGTGGATTTTATTTCTCTTTTTTTTTTTTTACCAAGTCAAACACTAACTGCCAAATCACACAAGCCACACAAGCCTCCCACCTATTTCGAAGAGTAGAAAACCCCAAATCTCCAAATCAAAGAAAATCCCCATAATTTGTTGAATATTTAATGTTTCAAGTTACACAATCCTCCAACAAATCCCCAAATCTACGAGAAGGTACCTCTAAATCCCCAAATCAAAAAAAAAAAAAAAACCCTATTTCTAATTCAAGAAAACCAAACCAAATTCTCTCCCAATATACCCAAAATCCTTACGTATTTACCATGAAATTCAGAGACAAGAACAACCTACACCGGCAACAACGCTAAATGGAGATCAAGAAAGTTGTTGAAACATAAACAAAGGCAAGAAGGTGGTGGTGTCTTCGTGGAGAGACGGGTCTGATCCTGAAATAGGAAAGCTTCACGGCAGGGCTTGAAACTCTGAATATCCCACAAATTTAACTGATTCTTCCTTCGACAACCTCTAGTCCAATTCCCCCTCTCCCATTCATCTCCATTCGGGGGTTTTGGTGGGCGGTAGAGTAGGTTTGTAGGAGAGAGAAGAAGAAGATGGTGGTTGGTCAGAGAAGAACGACGGTGGAGTGGTTGGATGGATAAGAAGGTCGACGGTAGAGACGTTCGCGGTGCGACGGGTAGCAGATTGGCGGTGGTGATGAGCTGAGTTGACCGGAGATGGTGGTGGTCTGCAGCGGCAGTGGATCAGAGCAAAGAAGATGGTGAGTGACTGGAATCGCCGGAGAAGAGAATCGGTGTAAGTGGTGATGAAAAAGAAGATCTCAAGCCACATTAGCAGAATTCTCCCTAATTTGAAGAAATTGACATTCTTTTTGTGGATGGGTAAGGGAAATATTGAGGTGTTATGTTTTGAGAGGATTTGGGAGGGATGGTTGACTGTTTTAAGAGGATTTGGAAGGGAAATAGTTGGATTTTCCCACCCCTTCTCAATTGACATGGAAAAGAGAACAAAAAAAAAACAAAAAAAAAACGATTACACATGTGTATTTACCTGCCACGTCAGCATGTGACCGGTTAGTTACCTCCTACAACAGGTGACAAGGTATTTTTAACAAGAAACGCCAACATACAGGGTATTTTTAAAAAGTCAAAAAATTAAAGGGTAAGATCATACTTATAGTATATATACGGGGTATTTTTACCAATTTTCCCCATCATAAATCACATAATTTTGAAAAAAATAAAATAAAATTTGATCTCCATGTTGTTTTAATTGATTTTAAATTGAAAGAAGCCCCGATGAATTGGGCTATATCTCTTGAAAATATTTTTTATCAAACAATATTATTAAACCAAAATGATATACCAAACATTCTTTTATTTACGTATGGATAATGGAATCGATGAAACTGTAGGAATATGTTTTTACATGATCATGAAAATGAATAAAAGGAACAAAAGCTAGGGATGGGAACAGTGGGGGATGCAGAAAATTTCCTAAGACATGGCACAATTAAAAATTAATATATAAAAATTTAAATTTCGATATAGAATGTAATTTAGGAATGATTTCGAAAATTCAGTTTATAAATTCCATTTGAAAAAAAAAAGAAGGAAAATAAAGATCTCATTTACAATTGACTCTAATGGTTTGCTATATTTTGAAACTTGTGAATGATAGTTTCATTAGTGACATGCTCGAATATATATATTTTAAGATAAATCATAAATTTATTATTCATTCATTGGGTCGTAGTTTCACAATACTCATTGTAGAGAATATTCTTTCTACCAAAGTTGTTGCAACCTGAAAACCGAAGGCTAATGTTATCATCTTGAAGAATTTTTTTTACCTAATAATAAGAATCACCATCCACCGATAGCCGTTTATACACTTTAGTTCCGCTAGGTTTTCTCCGTAACTACAACAAGTATGAAAGGGAAGTCTCGATTTGATGTAAAGAGTGAATGAGAGTTGAAAAGAGTTTTGATTGTGAAATAGAAAAGACACTTTATATATAGTTTAAATATTATTTTTTATTTTAAAATATCTTAATGGCATTTTAGTAAATTCATAGGAAAAAAAGGGGTGGCATGTGCCACCCCATGTCTCTACCTTCGTCTGCCACTAGATAGGAAACACATCGGGCTACTTGACAGAGTCTATGGCCCAACTCGACTCAATCTATTTAATAAATGAGTTAAACCAAAACCTTTTATTAGACCTTTTTATGAGAGTAGACAAGACTCATACCTTAAAAAAGTTTAAAGGACCTGATAGGCCGGCTTTTTCATAGTATATTATAGAGATATATAGTACATATTATTATAACATACATAATTTTAGTTGTGCCCTAATTTTATAAGCCCATGATTCATTATTCAAGACTAGTTCACACACACCCTTTCAAAAGAAAAAAAAAATTCAACTATGGTTGGACTGCTATTCTTTGTATCCTATAGATCATTAGCTCACTGGCTTTAGTTAGTAGGAAGTTAATGTTTCACTGGATACACTATATGAAGAACTAAGTGGAAACATTAGAGAATTGTTTATTTTCATGTTTTTTAATGTAATTTTCTAAACTTATTATAGGCTTTAGATAGATTTTTGGTTGGACTTATCTACAAAATAGATCAGGCCCAGACAAAAAAAAAAAAAAAAAAGACTATTATATATAATAGGCTAGGTTTAGGTCAAAAATTTAAAATTTAGGTCTAGACTAATCATAAGATAGTCCAGTCTAACCTAACTTATTTCCACCCTAACAAAAGCAAATACTAAACAGTAAATAAATAAACCAACTGGTGATAAATTCAGGTTAAACACAAATAAAACAAAACTGATCATCATCATATTCCAAGATTAAATACAATTTCGATCAACTTAACTTATAAAAATATGATAGTCATGATGATAGTATTGTTTGTTCTCATATTAAAGAGAGCAATCAAAAATCAACCATTCTGAAGTTCGAAGGATTAGCAAATTTGTTCAACTTGAATTCATATGAATTCAAAATATATTATTTTTATTTCACAAAAACTCATGTAAAACGGTCTCACAAATAGTTGTACTGTGAGATGGAGCCCTAACACCCATAAACAACATGTGAATTGTAGGGTTTTGGTGGTGGGTAATTGGATTGTGAGTTGATCTGTCTCACGCAATGCAATAAAAATGCGTAAAACGATCTTAAAAGAGACTAACTTTTTTTTATTTTAAATCAATTCTTGAACATTTAGATGGATTTTGCATGGACTCGAATTTAGGTGAATCATTTGAAATTCATTCAATTCAAATTACTAAATCTATTCAAACAGAACCTTAATGAGTTACAAGATGATAACCCTAAACCAACAAAATAAAATAAAAAACTAAAAAATTTACAAAAATAGGAAAATTCATGGTTTATCTTGCGTCAGAAACTATGTCCGATACTAGTGTTGCATAATTCAAAAATCAATTTTAGTCATATAATTGGAAAAAAAAAAAAAGAAAAAAAAGGGGAGTTAAATGTTAGTCATTTTTCCATTTGAACTTCCAAAATTTTGATGTCTCAAACTTGAAAAAACCACATAAATTCGGAAACTCAAATGAAAAAAATGAAAGAAAATGAATATATTTTTCAATTGCGAAATTAAAATTCATTTTTGTACGTAACTAGTCTCAGACTACGAGTCTTAAGTAGGATAAAAAATGAAAATTTTCCTAACCTTAAATGCATAATTGAAAATTCAATTACCCTTGCCTCAACAATGATTCCAATCTTTTATGGGGGAAAATTAGAGCTTTGAAAGAAGGGGAAAAAAAACTAGAGAGAGAAGTAATGATTAGCTCTTAGGTAAGGATGTATTTTTATCTTAAAAAAAGAAAAAAAGAAAAAAAAACAAAGGTAAGGAGGAAAATGTGTTTTCCTTGCTTGGATCTAATTAATTTGAAGCCAACGATGAGTAAAATTGAAAAGCTGGGACTTCAATTAAGAAAACCTTAAATTTAGGAGCTAACTTAAAAATGGGATCCTATTATGCAATTTTTTCTGATGTCAAAGTCTCCAGTTGATTCAATGATGTATGAATGACGACTTCATATGCCATCTTCCAATTGTGATTCCACAAAATAGAACATTTAATTTTGTGAAGTAATTCATTTTAAGATTTTAAATGTAAAATACATTATGAAATTTAGAATTTGAAATAAATGAATTTAATATAATTTTAAAAACTAATTAAATGTATGGATGCAAATTTTTGAGCGGGGAAGCATGACCGGCATTCTAGAATAGGGATGATAATGGGTTGGGTTCAAATCTGGACCCGCCACAAATCTGGCCCGTTCGGGGTGGGTAAAAAACCCGGTCAAACGGGTCCCGGGCGGGTTTGGACCCGGTCAAACGGGTCTACCCCGGATCTGGGCGGGTCCTGATATTTGTTAAACCCGCTCAGGACCCGTCCCGTATAATATATATATATATATATATATATATATATATTATTAATATTTATTGAATAAATTTAAAATAAATGAAGTATATCGTTTGAAAATGAGAATTTATAAAATCTCACTGAAAACATTTATCCAAACAGACCATATAGACACCCAAATTTTTGCCTAAATAGCATTTCACCACTGTATATCATAAACACAAAAAATGCTATAAAAATCAGTCAATTTAATTAACGATTTATGTTACTTGTCTTTTCTTCTTACTTTTTAGATAAAGGTATCTGGACATTTAGATTCATTCGGCCCACTTTAATGCAACTTGAATATATTTTTTTATTTTTAAAAAAGCCTCATCTGCTTACATTATTTCAGGGCAAATAAAAGAAAAATAGGAAAAAAAAACTACAAAAAAAAAAAAAAAATTGTAGCAGATCGGGACGGGTTTACTCGCCGATTCACGGGACGGATTGAGATGGGGTGGGCCGGGGTGGATCCCGGGTTTGAAATTTTTTTGACGGGACGGGCTTGGATGTTTTTAGCGCGTTGAATTTCTATCCCTATTCTAGAAAAGAAAAATAAAACCCTGACTCTTTAGCGCGTTGAATTTCTATTTTGGATGTTTTTAATTACGATCAATTTTTAAATTAATATTCTATGATACTTATAGCTATTTTCTAGTCAAATTATTGACAAAATTCTACAAACTGCTATCGACTATTGGTTTCCCCCACTACTTTGATTTGAACTCATCATATCATGTAAAACAAATCATGGATTATATTTCTATCAATATATCATATCACATAATCACGATTTGCTGCACGTCACATGCACCATTATTTATGTTAATAAATCGTTTGTGTTATATGTATTAATTATTGAAGAAGCACACAAAATCTATATAAGATGGTTTTATGGATATAACTTAGTGATATGGAACTGTACCACACTAACCAATTTTTAGAAGTTTTTATTTTTGAATCAATTTTTAGTGGGTTGACTTATTGTAAGTCAAAGTTGAATTATTGCAAGTCAAAGTTGGGAAATATCTCACACCTAATATTATAAATGACTACTTGCAATGAATCATTAAACGTCATATCTTCTTCTACAAATACTAGATGATGGATTCAACCTCTGTTTCAACTTTTTGCTTCACCATAATCATCATCACCAATTTATTGGTGATCATAGCAACAGCAGAAACTACTACTTCTGATTCAAAGCAAAGAGAGTTGGAAAGAATGGCGATTTCGTGGTGGCCTTATAACAACTCAGAAACTCATTACTGCAAGTGGAATGGCATCACTTGCAACGAATACGGACGCGTTTCAGAGATAAGCATGCTTCGTTGCAATACTACGAATCTCTGGACACGTCGCCTCGACTATCTGGATCTTCTTGCTTTTCCATATCTTACCACAATTCATCTCAGCAGCACATGTGTCTCTGTCTATGGAGAAATCCCATTGCAGATTGGCTATTTATCCCAATTGACTTATCTCAACCTGTCTCTCAATCAACTCGGAGGTGAGTTGCCTCGTTCAGTGGCTAGACTCGCCAAATTGGAGGTGCTTGACCTTTCTTGCAACTTCATTTCCGGTGCCATTCCGCTTGAAATAGCAAATGTTGCTAATGCACACCTTCTTAGTGTCAATCTTTCAAGAAACAATCTCTCTGGGCATGTCCCTGTATCCCTTTCCTCTTTGAAAGGACTCGATTTGTCTTACAATGATTTAGATGGTCAAATTCCGCGTATTGTTTGGGGAAACTTTACGAAAAGCTCGTTTCTTGGCAACCCAAAATTACTATCTCCTAATGTTTCGGACAAGTCTACGAAAAGCTCGTTTCCTGGCAATCCGGAATTGCTTGTTCCGAATCATAGGAAAGGAAGACATGAGAACATTACGAAAATTGTTCTTCCTATTGCATTGATCTTTGTCTGTTCGATTATCGGTGGGTTCCTATTCATTTACTGTAAGGGAAAGAAAACGAGCCAAGTGAGCCCTGTTTCTAAGCATGGAGACATATTCAAGATATGGAATTACGATGGGAAGATTGCATATGAAGACATCGTTGAGTCAACTGAAGACTTCGACTTCAGATACTGCATTGGGACTGGAGGCTATGGCAGTGTCTACAGAGCACAATTGCCCAGCGGAAAAGTTGTTGCAGTTAAAAAGCTTCACAGGTTCGAAGGAGAAATTCCAACTTATGACATGTGTTTTAGGAATGAAGCCAAGGTTCTATCTGAAATACGTCACCGGAATATTGTGAGGCTTTTCGGATTTTGTCTCCACAAACGTTACATGTTTCTCATCTACAATTACATGGAAAAGGGGAGTTTATTTTGCATCTTGAGGGATGATGATGAGTCCATGGAGCTAAATTGGATGAAGAGAGTGAATGTGGTGAAGGGCATTGCAGATGCTTTATCTTATATGCATCATGATTGTAGTCCACCAATTTTACACAGGGACATTTCAAGTAGCAACATACTTTTGAACTCTAAGCTAGAAGCTTGCGTGTCTGATTTCGGCACTTCTAGATTGTTGGATCCGGATTCGTCCAATCAGACTCTACTTGTCGGAACTCGTGGATATATTGCACCTGGTATGTTTAACACACCTACATTTTCGTTGGAGTAAATTACAATTTTCAAGTCAAACTATCACCATTTTTGCACTAAGATATCTAAACTTCAGAGTTGTTACTTAGTAGCAGCTTAACTTTGTGAATGAATATTTTTCATCCTGCCTCAAAACTCGTGTCCGAAACTAGCATTTTATAATTCAAAATCTATTCTTGTCCAATAATTAGAAAACGTGAAAAAACCATCATAATCTGGGAATTCCAGTGGAAAAAGAACTGAAATTGGACTTTTTTTTCAATTGCAAGACCAAAATTGATTTTTGAATTATAAAAGACTAGTTTGGGACTTGAGTTCTGGTACAGGATGAAAAATAAAATTTTCCATTGCATTGTATTCCTCGATGGAAAATGAGTGATCAGGATCAATGTATTTGATGATATGTGTCTTGGTTGTGTAGAACTGGCGTACACCATGACTGTTACAGAAAAATGCGACATTTATAGCTTTGGTGTGGTGGCCTTGGAAATCATGTTCGGAAATCATCCGGGGGATTTTGTTTCGTCTATAAATTCTGCAAAATTAGGCGACGAAGTGATGCTTCACGACCTCGTAGATAAGAGGCTACCACCTCCGGATGATGCAAAGGTGTCGAGGGATGTGGTTCGTGTAATGACAATAGCACTCAAATGCATATGCCCTGACCCTAACTTGAGGCCATCAATGAATCATGTGTCAAAAGAACTGGTTCTTGGCTTACCACCATTGCAGATGCCCTTTCGATCTATATCAATGCTACAACTCATGTATTCAGATTGAGATCATGAGATACAAGTCTTTGTCTCAGCCTTTTCTCTGTTTTCTTTTCTGTTTTGAATCATATAATTTGGCTGATTCAACTGCAGAGCAATCCGTAATAAGTTCTGTCAGGACTTTCAACAAACACTTGTTACTCATGAAGTTTACAATGCCTTCTTTTTTTGAGAAAAAATATTTTCCTTTGAAATCTCTCTCAATTATGCCTCTATGAATATGAGTTGTGACAGAGGAAAAATCTTTTGAGTTGTTTTTCATAATATTTCTAAATATAAATTAAAATACTCTTCCTTGGTAAATCCTAAAGTTTATGCATATCTCAAATTGAATAATAAATTCGAGTCTTTCTACGGTTGTAATTATAAAAACGTTAATAACTATATTGGTCTCAAGTCAGGCTTATTTTAATTTAAATTGGAGTGTAATATCCAATTTACTTCATAACTTAGACTTGCAAAGAATGGATAACACCAATAGAATTCGCCCAAACTTGGAGAAGTTATATTTTAAAGGTGAAAATAGTTTTTAATTCCCGTTACTTAGGCTTTGTTCAGAAAATATCTCGTAAGTTCGATATATCCAATTTTGGTCCTGTTTGTATAATAAAATGTTTAATTTAAGGACTCCGGCCATCGTCGACCACTTAAGTCGCTGGAATTGGCATGTGAGTCCTTAAATTGGACATTTTATTATACATACAAGACCAAAATTGGATATGTCAAATTTACGTGATATTTTCTGAACAAGCCTAAGCTACGAGATTTAAGAAAAAATTTCTAAGACATTTGTATATCTCCAAGAAGATTAAATAAAGTTCTCGTTTTTAAACCTTATTCGCACATGATTGTTTATCTTGTTCAATTATTTGTCAATGATTGAGTATGTTTAATAATCCGGCGATTTAAGTGGTCGACGATGGTTGGAGTCCTTAAATTCGACATTATATTATACATACAAGACTAAAATTGGACATGTCAAACTTACAAGATATTTTCTGGATAAGACCTAAGTTACGGGATTTAAAAAATATTTTAGGGTGATTCTATACACATTCCATAACTTACTAAATACACACTAAATATTGTGTTTTTATATCTTTCATTTATATAGAAATGAGGTGTGTTTAGTAAGTTATGAGTTGTGTATAGTTATAATGTCGAATTTAAAAAATAAATTTGGAAATTGAATTAGGTTAATTCAAAAATTGGATAAATGAATTAATATATATATATATATATATATATATATTATAATGAATTTCGGTTTGGTTTTCAGTATTTTGATTTTTTAGATATCATAAAAACCGAATCAAAAACCAAAACTGAAATCGAAATGGGCCAAGATCAGTATAACGATGGGCCGAAGAATGAATCCCCTCTCTAGGGCCAAAATAATATTTTGGGGTTAAAAATATATAATGAAACTATGATACTAAATGTAGTTTGGTGCGGTCCAAAATTTGAACTTAATGGATTTAAGTTGACCAAGTAATCTTTCGAACCCAAATGGAATTTGCAATTAACTATGGTATAAATATATTTAATTACTATGGACCAAACATGGAATGTATTACTAATTGAGAGGCCTTAGAAGTAGTATCACATTATGACTTTTATAAGGGCATAATTGAATTTAGGCCCAAAGGGCCGCATAAATCACAAATCCTTATTTTGGAATTAATCCGAAATAATTCATAATTCAAGTTATTCGAATCAAACTGATATGAATTTTTTTTGGAGAGTTATGAAATATAAATGTCAAGTGTGGTAATTTAAAGTCCCATTTGAAATTGTATATAATTTGTGTATTTTTGACCTAAATTAAAATAAGGTTTTGGACTTGGACCATGCTGGATTTTGAAGTCCAAGTTTTGTGTGTGTTTCTCTTATAATACTCCCTCCGTCCCGCTCAAATTTGCACACTTTCCGTTTTCGTCCGTCCCATTCAAATTTGCACACTCCAAAAATTTACAAATAAAATTTACAAAATTGTCCTTTACTATTCAACTTTAACACTACAAAAACAGCTTTTTCTTGAGCTCCGTGCCCAAAAACAGTTTTTTCTTAACCTCCGTGCCCGTCCTTACGTGCAAATCTGAGCGGGACGGAGGGAGTAACTGAGTATAACAGTAATATACTAATATGTGTTATTTATACAAATAAGCATATGTCCTTACACTTATTTTAATTTTGATCTTTCTCATTGCACTTATTCTGAATGTACTCACTTATTTTCATTTTGATTATTGTTTTTTCTTTCATTTTGATCTTTTTTCTTTGCATTTATTCTAAATTCCGCGATCATTTATGTATTAAATATATCAAAAAAGTGCAGAAGCATATGATTAAAATAAAAATAGCATAAAGTTGGTAAATGATCAATAGTTTTTTTAAAATCATGAATTTAAAAAAAATGCAATAACCAAAATAAATATAAAAGATGGGACGTGTCTACTTATCATTGTAGATAAGAAAAAATGAAAAATGTTGACTTAATTAAATAAAAAAAAAACATATTTTCTATCAAATTTGAGGTCAAATGATATAAATGTCCTTAAAATAAAGAATGTTAGTTTTTTGAGTTAAATACAAAAATCAAACTAAAGTATGACTGTTTTTCAATTTGCAACTTTAAATTTTTTTTTTTTTTTTTTAATCCAATTTTAATTCAAAATTTTGAAGTTTTTCAAATTACAACCTAAACTTTCTTTTTTTACAAATTTTCTTGTAAAATGCACAACAGGTTATTTTCAAAATCTCTAGCAAAAGAGTACATGACCTAAGACTTGCTTAATTTGCCTTACAGAATCTTCCAAGTAAGATTTATAGGTTCTGATGATTTTATATAACCTTTATTTCTTTTTAATAATATATGTTTTATTTCTTGAATTTGATAATCGAGGCTCCTACTTTATGGGTTATATTGACTTCTTATAATTAGATTTAAATTTTCACTACAAGTCCTTTTTAGGGACCATTACTTAATTTTGTACAAAAGTTTTTACAAATATTTAGGTTGTACGATTATATCATAATTCATAAGTACTAGTTATATAGGAATTAATTAATTAAATAACCCATACCAAATGACACTTATTATTGAAATATATAAGTTATAAATTTAAATAAAACCATATATAGGATTATAAGCTATTGTATCATTAAACAAATTTAAGTACGTACGACACCTTATGGATATGGAAACCAACTTCTGATCAATGAATGATTGTATTCAATTTTTTTGTGAATATCATTATATATCATGGAATGAATTATTGACATGTGCCAAACTATATGTATATATGGGTTGCTCTGGTAAGTGGCAATATATTCATTATAACAAAGGAGTGTAGTCTTTAATACTGGATTTGGTCATGGTCACTTTCTTCATAGCAATTCAATTTAGTGGAAAAACTTCAATTATTGTGTTTTTTCACACTTAAAAAGAAGCAAATAGCATTTTATTTTGCTTTCTCGGGATTTTTAAATGTGTCTTAAAAATCATTTCACCAATTTGCCTAAACAAAAGCCTAAATAGTAAATAATGGGTATTCATGCTTTGACAATTTATGGAAACAATAAATTGAAAACCCAATCTTTTCATTTATGGTTTATAGCTATACATTCCAAATTTGGCAACCAAATTCATGAATAAGTTTCTTTCATCCCTAGTCACCCATCTATATGCCTAAATTGTAATTATAAATTTATAATTTTGATATTTCTACTTACAAATTAAAATATTTTAATTATGCAAATAAGGAATGATTAAAACCCATTCCTACAATCACACGTTACTTGACCCCATATGCATGGTTAATGCTCAGGTGCAGTAAATCTCAATCCAAATTTGGGCACTTTAGGTTTTCACCAAACATTAGAGGTTTGTTTTTTTAAGGAAATAATTTCTTTTTTATCATTGAAATTTTTTAATTATTTTCCACTACATCTTTGTCTACCACAGTTTTCTGTTTTATTATTTTCAAAAAATGATGAATCTAAATCATACTACCCATTATTCGAATCTTATTTTCATATAACTCTACTATTTTGATCCAATTATTCGTTTTATATAAATCAGTGTACACCAAAATAATGAACGCACACAAATTTTCAAATTAGGAACGATATATATATTTTCATTTGTTTGTCTAGTCCTTATGGCTTACACTCATATTGTGGTTTCATATAATACATAAAATGAAAAAAGGATTCAAATTGCAGCCTTAATTATTTAAGAATATTTTAATCATCGTTGATCAATGAAGTTTGTTTATATCACATAAATCAAAGGGTGTACAACATTAATTTCGTCATCCGAACTATACATATAGTTGACAATTTTTTTTATTATTAATTAACTTATGTTTCAATTTATCTTATAAACATTTGATGCATTTTACGGTAAAAGACAATCCTAACCGTACACGTGTTCATTAGGATGTTTCTGATACAGTAAAATGCATCAAATTTAAAATTCATATAGAAAAGTAACATTTCAAAATTTATAAAAAAAAGTGTCAAATTATATATAATTGATAATTCAATGTTTCTAATCCCTAATTAAATGATTGTTTTTTGATGAAATAATATCTGAATTAATCCTGAAATTTTGTCCTCATATATTTTGATATGATAACTGCACATGTTAAAGTTGAACTGAACTCATATATGTCTGCACAAATAAGCATTAGCAATAATTAATATCGGGTCATAGCATTTTTGTCAATAATTAACATTAATTAGGTATACAAGACTAAAGCAATGTTAATATTCAAATGCACTATTGATTATAACATCAGATTCATGAATTTACACATTTCATACATTTATTATAGAGCCATGTATCTCCCAACATTCTTATAAATTATAGTAGTTGTTTGAGCTGAGATAATAAATTTTTTATAGCAGTTGAAAGATAATAATTATTCTTTTCAAGATTAATCTAAATGCTTTCAATGAAATTAGTCACAATTCTCATATAACCCACAAATATGACCCGTACACGTGTGTTTGAACAATGGTGATTCACGCACGTGACACAAACCGGTCATGCGACACAAATCAACATACAAAATAGCCTACACATGCATGAATTATAAGGATTGTGTGACAATACTAACCATCATGTCATTTCATACCTTGTTGTTTAATAGTTCCACCTGCACTTTAATAAAATGTTTCTGTCAATAACTATTTTACTTTATTTGGTTAATGAGCCGAACTTGATCGAGCTTGCATGTTGATAGTCGACTCAATTTGGTTCGTATACGTCACTGTCGGGGAGTATTGAAACCTGGAACAATTTTGCCCTTAATATCATCATCCTTAAACATTAGACAAATCAATTAACAATGACCATACGTATATGTTGAAACAAATACTATATTTGATTTAAAATAAATCACTCAATGGTTAGTAATTAATGTTTAGTTTACATGCACAGTAATTGATATTGTAATTCCAGTTAATAAATTTCTGTCACCATAACAATATAATCCGATACTTGAGTAGCTCTTTTTCCGTAATCTCAGTTTCATTGGTTTTGTTGCAACAACTTTGTTTTTGGAGATGTGGAACCAAATTGTCAAAATTAAAGAGCTTACCTAATAATTTTCAACAACGTTGAGGGGACAATTAATCATTGACGATTTTTTCTTTTATCAATAACACAATCAACAAAAAATGTCACTAATATTTGTGATACATTAAAATAAAGTGTCACTGAAGATGGTGAGGCATTTAAGAAATCGTTAGTAAAATTAGTAATGCATTAATAAAAAACGTTAATAAAGTTAGTTATGGTTAAAAAAATCTGTGGGGCTGGGAAAACACTTTCTTTTTTTTTTTTTTTTTTTGGAGTTTCTTATCTACAGGATTTGAAATTTGAGAAACTTACTAAATGAAAAGAAAATTAAAGCAGAGAAAGTCACTTGACCAAATATATGTATATAGATATATTCTCCAATAATTATTATAATCTAAGATATTTTATATAATACACCCATTAAAAGAAGTTGTTCCAGCAACTCTAATTAATTATATTAATTAAATTAATTAATAATAATTGATGATGATACTTCCCCATGGTGCGGTGTCTGTACTTGGACATACATAAAACATGCATGTTGGAAATTATTAACATGTAATATTATAGTGTGCATGCAGGACAATGAATTCCCATGCAGATGCAGATAACTAATTCCTTAGTTAGTTAGCTGATTATTATTGAGATATTTAGTTTGTTAAGAATCTGTTAGATGTTAGGAAGCCTACTTGCTGCCATTAGCACTTCATATAAATACTGATGCATACATAGCTTTGAGATATATATAGACACAGTTGATAATTCTTCTCCCTATCTTGCTTTTCTCTCTCTGATTCATCTCTTTTAACATTCACTCTTTATTCTTCAACATGGAATTAGCATGTATGTTTTGTTTAATCCTCTGCATTGTAATGGCCTACACCCAAAGTCATGTGGTGAGCGGTAGGAGTATTTTCCTCCTTGCTGGTCAGAGTAACATGGCCGGCCAAGGAGGCGTAGTAAACAAAATATGGGATGGAATAGTTCCTCCCGAATGTGAACCCAACCCACAAATATTCCGATTAAATGCAAACCTGTCATGGGAGGAGGCACGAGAGCCTCTTCACCGAGATGTTAAGGGCAACGGTGTTTGTGGGATTGGGCCTGGGATGGCATTTGCCAACTCACTGCTGAAGAGGGACCCCTATGTCAAGGAGATTGGTTTGGTCCCTTGTGCTGTCGGGGGAACAAGTATAAGCCAGTGGGGTCGTGGCTACTATCTCTACAATAATCTCTTGACTCGGGCTCAAGCTTCCTTGGTCGAAGGCGGAGGAGTGATTGAAGCCCTTCTTTGGTATCAAGGAGAGAATGATTGCAATGAGGCTTATGATGCTGAGCAATACAAGTCACGATTCGAGCAGTTCATAACTGATGTTCGATCTGACTTGCTCTTGCCTATGCTACCTGTGATCGAGGTAGCAATTATATCAGGAGGAAGGCCAGAGTTTAGAGAGATACTGAGAAAAGGGCAATTGGAAGTTCCAAGTGAGTTTCCAAAAGTCAAATGTGTCGACGCTAAAGGGCTGCAAATTGGGCCGGATACTCTGCATCTAACCACTACAGCCCAAGTCCAGCTCGGCCAGATGCTGGCTCACGCTTTTCTCTGTTGATCGTATATCTACTCAACTTATTTCGACTAATGCAGTGTGAATTAATTGTAAATCCGTGTAGCTACTGTCCACTATCTAGCTATAGTATCTACATCTCAATCTGTCTATCTTTGTATTGTTCTACTGTAAAAGTTTGATTAAGAAGTGTTTTGATCAATGAATTTTATCATTAAAATGTTTTTATATTAAAGTTTGTATATGAAATTGATAGAATAAATATAAAGATATATATATATATATATATATATATATATATATATATCAAAAATTTATTTCAAATGAATTATGGCAGCTTAATTAAGAGTGTTTTCGTCATCATATATACCTTGCCGTCTGAAGAGTTCACTTGCACTTTAATATATAGTGTTTCTGTCAGACATAATTCGGTTCGTTGAAATTCCTATCGGGGAATATTGAAACCTGGAAAATTTTCCCCCTTATTATTCTCATCCTTTAATTTATTCGATTAAAAAAAAAAAGTCATTCAATAGTTATTAAAATTAGCTTACATGCAAAGTGATGGATATATTACTTATTCCAAACTTAACCGGTTGCTAAAAGAATATAATCCCATACTTGCGTAGCTCTTTCGTTAATCTCAGTTTCATTGGTTTTGTTGCAACAACTTTGCTTTTGGAGATCTGGAACCAAATCGTCAAAAAAGCAGTTTACGTAATAATTTTCAATAACGTTTAAGGGGCAATCATTGCCGATTGCTTTGTAAACTGGATCTCTGAGTTGCTGACAGAATATGGCATTAGCAACCTGAGCCCTGCAATCTGTTCTCATGTTCTCATCGCACACATCTTCATAATCAACAAGTCTTGAAGCTGAAAGGCTTTCTCGACTCGACTTCTTCATTGCTTCTGATCCATCCACCATTGCTCCACAAATTATGACAAACATTATAATCAACATTTTCTTTACTTTTTTAAAGGCTTGAATTCTTCTCTGTTGAGCAATATAAGTTATAAACTGGCATCAGCTTTTTATAAGAGTTCAATGAAGTTAAAAAAGTTCATAACAAGTCAATTTAATCACATGAATCGAAACATATACACACATTTAAGACTATATCATAAACTTGCATAACTTATTAAATGAGTGCTAACTGCTATATTTAAATAGAGGATCCCGTTTGGAGCTAAAGATATACTTGCATACTAACTGTTGTAGGGAAAAATTCATTTTTGGTCCTGCCCTAAAGACGTCCATTTTTAATCTTGTTAATTTACGATCATCAATTTTAGTTGTGCAATTGAAAAATCTGTTCAATTTATGTCATTTTTTGTCGGAATTTCAAATTCCCCATCAATTCCGAACAGTGAGCCACACTCGCCCCCAATTTATTGTTTTCAGTCACCTTACGCCTACGTGGCTTTTTTTTTTCCATGTGGAATTTTTTTTTATACCTTAATTTGTATTTTCCGATCAATTTTCGGCGAGTGACATACACACGCCCCAAATTCCATAATTTCCTGTCACTTATGCAATTATGTGTATGTAGCAATTTTTTTCAATTGTAGTCCTGTAATTGAAAATTTTGTCCAAACTCAGTCTTCTTTTGCCAGAATTTGTATTTTCCGATTAATTTTTGACAAGTGACATGCACACGCCCCCAATTCCATAATTTCCGATCACTTATGTTTATGCGGAAATTTTTTTCACATGTGACAATTCCTTTTGTATTATTTTACTAGTTAAAATGCCACATCATCCGTCATGTCATTTAGTATATGTTTGGATTGAGATGTGCCCATCCGCATTTTGGATGGTCAAAATCACAATCCTTATTTGTTATGGGATGTTGGAGGATTTACAAATCCTTATCTATATCCTACTTTTTTATAACTCTCAATAAAAACATGTGATGAGTACATCTTAACTATAATCTTACCCTATATAATCCCAAATCCACCTTTCTGTAATGGTCACCAAACATTTTAGTTATGTTTGCATAACCTTTTGCAATGTATTACAGACATATAATACATTTTTAAAACCTTTATGTTGTAGTAATATAACCTTTATGCATAATAATTTAACTTTTCTGTTATAATAATATAACCTTATGTTATTCTTTAAGTACATAATGTTATAATATTTTTTACATAAATGTTATATTAATATAACGTAAAAGTTAAATTATTATAACATAAAAGTTCAGCTATATTATATAATTTTTTATACTAAAAAAGTTTAAATTATTCACTTAAAGATTATGATATATGTGTATAATACTAATATAACATAAATGTTATATTATTACTACATAAATGTTATGACGTAAATAAAAAAAAAAAATTGAATTAACTTAGTGATATGGAACTGTACCACCACCACACCAACCAATTTTTAGAAGTTTTTATTTTTGAATCAATTTTTAGTGGGTTGACTTATTATAAGTGAGTTGAATTATTGCAAGTCAAAGTTGGAAAGTATCTCACACCTAATATTATAAATGACTACTTGCAATGAATCATTAAACATCATATCTTGTTCTACAAATACTAGATGATGGATTCAACCTCTGTTTCAACTCTTTGCTTCACCATAATCATCATCACCAATTTATTGGTGATCATAGCAACAGCAGAAACTACTACTTCTGATTCAAAGCAAAGAGAGTTGGAAAGAATGGCGATTTCGTGGTGGCCTTATAACAACTCAGAAACTCATTACTGCAAGTGGAATGGCATCACTTGCAACGAATACGGACGCGTTTCAGAGATAAGCATGCTTCGTTGCAATACTACGAATCTCTGGACACGTCGCCTCGACTATCTGGATCTTCTTGCTTTTCCATATCTTACCACAATTCATCTCAGCAGCACATGTGTCTCTGTGTATGGAGAAATCCCATTGCAGATTGGCTATTTATCCCAATTGACTTATCTCAACCTGTCTCTCAATCAACTCGGAGGTGAGTTGCCTCGTTCACTCGCTAGACTCGCCAAATTGGAGGTGCTTGACCTTTCTTGTAACTTCATTTCCGGTGCTATTCCGCTTGAAATAGCAAATGTTGCTAATGCACACCTTCTTAGTGTCAATCTTTCAAAAAACAATCTCTCTGGGCATGTCCCTGTATCTCTTTCCTCTTTGAAAGGACTCGATTTGTCTTACATTGATTTAGACGGTCAAATTCCGCGTATTGTTTGGGGAAACTTTACGAAAAGCTCGTTTCTTGGCAACCCAAAATTACTCTCCCCTAATGTTTCGGACAAGTCTACGAAAAGCTCGTTTCCTGGCAACCCGGAATTGCTTGTTCAGAATCATAGGAAAGGAAGACATTAGAACATAACAAAAATTGTTCTTCCTATTGCATTGATCTTTTTCTGTTCGATTATCTGTGGGTTCCTATTCATTTACTGTAAGGGAAAGAAAACGAGGCAAGTGAGCCCGGTTTCTAAGCATGGAGACATATTCAAGATATGGAATTACGATGGGAAGATTGCAGATGAAGACATCGTTGAGTCAACTGAAGACTTCGACTTCAGATATTGCATCGGGACCGGAGGCTATGGCAGTGTTTACAGAGCACAATTGCCCAGCGGAAAAGTTGTTGCAGTTAAAAAGCTTCACAGGTTCGAAGGAGAAATTCCAACTTATGGCATGTGTTTTAGGAATGAAGCCAAGGTTCTATCTGAAATACGTCACCGGAATATTGTGAGGCTTTTCGGATTTTGTCTCCACAAACGTTACATGTTTCTCATCTACAATTACATGGAAAAGGGGAGTTTATTTTGCATCTTGAGGGATGATGATGAGTCCATGGAGCTAAATTGGATGAAGAGAGTGAATGTGGTGAAGGGCATTGCAGATGCTTTATCTTATATGCATCATGATTGTAGTCCACCAATTTTACACAGGGACATTTCAAGTAGCAACATACTTTTGAACTCTAAGCTAGAAGCTTGCGCGTCTGATTTCGGCACGTCTAGATTGTTGGATCCGGATTCGTCCAATCAGACTCTACTTGTCGGAACTCGTGGATATATTGCACCTGGTATGTTTAACACGCCTACACTTTCGTTGGAGTAAGTTACAATTTTCAAGTCAAACTATCACCATTTTTGCACTAAGATATCTAAACTTCGAGTTGTTACTTAGTAGCAGCTTAACTTTGTGAATGAAAACTTTACCAATGATAGATATTTCCCGTGTATGCTTATTTTTCATTTATTTTTATGTATCTTCCTCCTCCAAATTTGATTTCCTTCAAACCTCAAACAAATTGTAATTTACTCTTTTCATAACAGCGAAAAATTCATTTTTCATCCTGCCTCAAAACTCGTGTCCGAAACTAGCATTTTATAATTCAAAATCTATTCTTGTCCAATAATTAGAAAAATGTGTCAAAATTTTAGTCTTTTTTCCATCTAAATTTTCAAACTCTGGTGGTTTTTCTGAACTTTAGTGTATATCAAACGTGAAAAAACCATCATAATCTGGGAATTCCAGTGGAAAAGGAACTGAAATTAGACATTTTTTTCAATTGCAAGACCAAAATTGATTTTTGAATTATAAAAGACTAGTTTGGGACTTGAGTTCTGGTACAGGATGAAAAATAAAATTTTCCCTCGCATTGTATTCCTCGATGGAAATGAGTGACCAGGATCTATGTATTTGATGATATGTGTCTTGGTTGTGTAGAACTGGCGTACACCATGACTGTTATAGAAAATGCGACGTTTATAGCTTTGGTGTGGTGGCCATGGAAATCATGTTCGGAAATCATCCGGGGGATTTTGTTTCCTCTATAAATTCTGCGAAATTAGGTGACGAAGAGATGCTCCACGACCTCGTAGATAAGAGGCTACCACCTCCGAAGAGGGATGTGGTTCGTGTAATGACAATAGCACTCAAATGCATATGCCCTGACCCAAACTTGAGACCATCAATGAATCATGTGTCGAAAGAACTGGTTCTTGGCGTACCACCATTGCAGATGCCCTTTCGATCATATCAATGCTACAACTCATGTATTCAGATTGAGATCATGAGATACAAGTCTTTGTCTCAGCCTTTTCTCTGTTTTCTTTTCTGTTTTGAATCATATAATTTGGCTGATTCAACTGCAGAGCAATCCGTAATAAGTTCTGTCAGGACTTTCAACAAACACTTGTTACTCATGAAGTTTACAATATATTTTAGAGAAAAAATATTTTCCTTTGAACTCTCTCTCAATTATGCCTCTATGACTATGAGATGTGACAAAGTAAAAATCTCTTTTGAGTTGTTTTTCATAATATTTCTAAATATAAATTAAAATACTCTTCCTTGGTAAATCCTAAAGTTTATGCACATCTCAAATTGAATAATAAATTCGAAGTCTTTCTCCGGTTGTAATTATAGAAACGTTGATAACTATATTGGTCTCAAGTCAGGCTTATTTTAATTTAAAATGGAGTTTAATATCCAATTTAGTTCATAAGTTAGACGGTTTGCAATTTAGAATATTAATATTTCGAATTAAGACAATCTAATATATATATATATTCACATTCACATAAATCAATAATATAAAGTATTGAAAATTAAAATCCAATATGAATGATTAAAACAAAAAATTCTCTAGCCCTCTGAATCCAATATTTTCAATGATATATGACAAAAATTAGTACTACTTCCGTCCCAATTCAGATTTGCACGTAGGGACGGATACGGAGGTTAAGAAAAAACTGTTTTTGATGAAAAATAATATCATCCATGAAATTTTGTCCTTGTATATTTCAGAATTGGTATGATAACTGCACGTGTTAAAGTTGAACTGAACTCATATATGTCTTGGAGCAAAAAGGTTGAATCCCCAACCCAAGGCCCCCACATCCCGGTCCGACAGGAGTTGTGAGAGGTTGTAAATCAGGTACTCAGCGGCCCGTTAAGGGGGAGGTGCTTCCGACAAGCCTACAAGGAGCCCACCCTTAAAGCCCACATTGGGCCCAAGAATATTGCTCCCACACTGCAGGTTGTGGGGTTTGAACCTTGCACCTTGGAGCAAATCTACCCCTCCGGAACCAACTGAACTAAACCCTGCGGACTAAACTCATATATGTTTGCACAAATAAAGATGTGTGTATGAATAGTATCAAAGGGTGCTTATTAACTATATAAATATGCAATCAAGATTCTCTGTTGAAGTATTACTTCAAAATAACCATCATACATCAAATATAAAACTGACATTATTAATTTTCACATGTCATGAATTAAAACAATGGAATATATCAGATGAAACTCTAAATTAAAATAGAGGATTCATTTCGATAAAATTTTAAATTTCTTTTGCCGATCTTTCCTTTTTTCTTTCTCTATTTGTTCAAATTTTGAGGTGAATGGAAAATTCACATTAAGAAGAGTGTTTATTAGACTAATAAATATGGCAGATATATTTCAGTCAAAGATTGTGACCGTTTTTAAAAGCTCAATTTATAAGAATCATTAGCATGTTCTTTGATCAAAAACAACACGATTGCATGGTAGTCATAAACAGATCAGATTTAATGGAGTCCTAAAACTTTATAAACAACTCCATTAAATCTGGTCTGTTTATGACTACCATTAAATTCCATAACACATTGGAAGCACATGAATTTTCCTACCAAATTCATTTCATACCTCCCTACTTCATCAAAAAGAGGGTTTAATATATACTTTGAAAGATATATCTTGTGAATTGAATGCTATTGTTATAACATATTGGTTTGTAATATCTTGAGACATAATGAATGGGCTAGAAAAAGAAAATTGTCATGAAAAGTCTAACTTTTATTTTAACTCCAATTTATATCTTTCATAATTCTAGCCCTCTATTTAGTGTAAATTTATTACACTACGATTAAGTTTTCCAACAATATATAGTAAGCCAAGATATTTACATGTAATACAATACATGTTGAATTGATACTAATTAACTATGCCGGTGGAGCGTACACTACAAGAAAACTTCTCGACAGTGATGGAAAAATTTGTCACTAAAATCAAAATTTCTGTCATTTATATGTATTACTGATGGATTTGTGATGGAAAATTTTATCAAAAAGAGCTTTGTCACTAAATTTTTGTGACGGATTTTAATTCGGCAACCGAACTGAACCAAAAAAGTGTCACGCCCCATTTCTAAAGCATATATTTTTATCAGAATTGCATAATAGGTGTGCAGAGAAAGAGAACAAGAGAAGACGTTTTATAAAGAAAGAAGAAGATAGAAAACAATAGAAAGATTTACATATACAAAACATCGGCAACAACCGAAATAAACGTTTAAAACCTTAAGCAGCGGAAAATCTCATACAGGATCCATCATAAGGAAAATACGATATAACTTTACAAACGTGAAATATTAAAGTATCGTTTCAACATCGAGTTTTGAAAGCAAAAAGAGAAAACTTGATACGGCACCACTCTCTTTACGTATCTTAATTCTCGTCATTTCATGTAGTATGCATACAGATAGAGGTGAGTGCGTTGAATACACTCGTGGTGGGGATAAATTTCCGTATAAATTAAGTTCATTAATTCGTTAACAAACAAATCAATCATAAATCAGAACAACAGTTAAACATGTCACATATATTGCACAACATGTAAATCGGTTCCTTAACGGACGACCCAGTCCAGAAAGTGTGGGTACATCCCGTCTTACTCCTTAAATACTGATTTTTTCTTCCACCAGTACCTTTACGGACGACCCAATCCTTAAACAAATATCGGTGCCTTTACGGACGACACAGTCCTTAAACAAATATCGGTGCCTTTA
The DNA here is from genome assembly GCA_946896805.1 of Scutellaria galericulata. Lineage (NCBI taxonomy): Eukaryota > Viridiplantae > Streptophyta > Magnoliopsida > Lamiales > Lamiaceae > Scutellaria > Scutellaria galericulata. The sequence continues at coordinate 15,343,260 of OX335785.1, forward strand.
CGGACGACCCAGTCCTTAAACAAATATAATAATAAGAACACGGTATTCATGGCATATAGTTACAGCACATAGGGTTCAACAATTCATATATCAAATACGGAAAACATAAACATATAGAAATTAGAAGTTACCCCCACTTTGTTCAGTGGTAATCCGCGTGTAAATAAAAGTATCAAGTTCTAAATTGTTTGTTCCGTTTGAGGGCCTACACATGTAAAGAGGTTCCTTCGTTTCATTATTACGATAATTACACAATATTAATTATATAAACTCTCTCTCAGAAGAAGAAACGATAGGAAAGACAAAACAAGACGGAAGCTTAAGAGATCAAGAATGAAGAAATGAGTGTGGAAGGTTAAGCATGTGATCATAGGATGAAAAGGAAAATATTAGAGCTTGAATGGAGGAAAAATGGTAGTAAACGGAGGAAAAACGAGCTTAAACGGAGCGTTTAAAGGTGTATTTTTATAAAATTAGGGGCATTTTTATAAAATCAGAAGTGGTTTGGGGCCTTTTTTTGGTATATTTAAAACTTTGGGGGTCGAAATGTAATTTTTGAAAGTTATGGGGGTCAAAGTCTAAAGCTTGAAAACCTTTGGGGGAAAAAACTTAGTTTTCGAAAGTTTGAGGGCTAAAACAATATTTTAGAAAACTTAGGGACCAAAACGTAAAATCACCTAAAACCTAGGGTTTGCAAAAAGGTCCCCTAACTTTTCAAATTTACAGGAGAAATCCCTGCCCCCAAACCCCAAACCCCCCATCGCCCGCCGTTGCTACCCACACGCCGGCGACACCACGTCGCCGACAACCACCACAACACACCCGACACACAACGGCGCATCCAGTGTCGCCCAACACATGCACACACACAGCGCACTCCAATGCGCACAGACACATACCACAGCAGCCGCAACGTGCGGCCGAGGCGCAGCCTCGCTCCGACGTCCACGCACACGCTCACAGCAGCATTGTCGGCGCGACTCCGCACGTCGGCCCCGACCAACCTAGCAGCAACGACGGCGCCGCCCCAAACCCAACTGACGCACAACCACCCCCAACCTCACACACACAACTCACACACACACTGCACACACTGAAAAAAAACACACACACACTGAAAAAATATCTTACCCTTTTTCACTTTTTGTCGAATTATTACTTTTACGATTCGTTTCATACTATATATACATATTTTTTATTTTTCGTATTCTTCGTGTTTTCGGCCACGAACCCTTAACTAGTCATCCTTTAAACTTTTAACTTTCGGTTTTCGATTACGATACCCTTAGGTTTCGTTTTACGATATTGTTATTAAGTTATAATCTATGCTTCTCGATTTAATTATACAACCGATTGATTAATTACGCATTATATAATTTTTCTGAAACACACATAATTAAATCAAACAATTAGGGGTTTAATTATTTAATTAGCCAATTATTCATTGTTTTGTCCTAGGCGTTACAAAAAGGAACCAACACTTTTTAAATTTTAAAAATTGAAATTGAAACCGGATCGGACCAAAGTTTTAACCGAATTTTTAAAGAATTATTTTATTTGCTCAACAAATTAGACAAAAAATCAATAAATTAGGCATATCAACAAAAATCAAGCTACAAGATCTAAACACCTATATTCCAAAAACATAATCATATAAAAACTTAGTAAAATCAATTCAAATTCATTCAATCATCCACAATAAAAACATATATTAATAATAGAGTCTTACAATTATTTAATTTATACAATTCATATAATAACTAACAAATAAGAAAACATAATTAAAAAGTTTGAAAATTAAAAAAAATGAAATTTGAAATTGAGCTAGGTTAATTTAGAATTTGATAAATGAAACTAATATGTATGAGTATTTCGGTTTTTCAGATATGAAAAACCGAATCAAAAACCAAAACTAAAACCGAAATGGGCCAATATCAGTATACAAAATGGGCCGAAGAATGAATCCCATCTCTATGGGCCAAATTAATATTTTGCGCTAAAAAATGTATAATCAAAACCTTGATACTAAGGGGGTGTTTGCAAAAAAAATTTGACAACTTTTCATCACTTATTTAAGTTTTATGAATCAGTTTTTAGTGTTTTAATTCCCTTCTAGCAAATTATAAAATCTACTAGAATCTATAATTCAGAAGCGGGCTAGGGGTTGCTTTGACAAATTCTCAATTAAATTTTAAAAAAATATCATTTTTTTATTCCAATTTTAAAATTATTTTGCAAACATAATCTACTTTTGCTAGTAAGTGATTTCTCCATAATTACTAAATTTAATCACTTTCTCAACCATACAATTTTTTGCAAACAACCCTAAATGTAGTTTGGACTTAATGGATTTAAGATGACCAAGTAATCTTTCGAACCCAAATGGAATTTGCAATTAACTATGGTATAAATATATTTAATTACTATGGACCAAACATGAAATGTATGACTAATTGAGTGGCCTTGGAAGTAGTATCAAATTCATATTATGAATTTTATAAGGGCATAATTGAATTTAGGCCCAAAGGGCACAATAAATCACAAATCCTTATTTTCGAATTAATCCTAAAAGGCATGACCTGTGTAATTCATAATTCAAGTTATTCAAACAGATATGAAAAAGTTTTGGAGACTTATGAAAAATAAATGTCAAGTGTGGTAATTTAAAGTCCCATTTGAAATTGTATATGATTTGGGTATTTTTGACCTAAATTAAAATAAGGTATTGTGTGTGTTTCTCTTATAATAACTGAGTATAACAGTAATATACTAATATGTGTTATTTATACAAATAATCATATGTCCTTACACTTATTTTAATTTTGATCTTTCTCATTGCACTTATTCTGAATGTACTCACTTATTTTCATTTTGCTTATTATTATTATTTTTTTCTTTCATTGTGATCTTTTTTTCTCTGCATTTATTCCAAATTCCGTGATCATTTATTTATTTATTAAATTTATCAAACAAGTGCAGAAGAATATGATCAAAACAAAATAGCATAAAGTTGGTAAATGATCAATTTATTTAAAAAAAAAATCATGAATGGAAAAAAAATGCAAACTTAAGTAGCCAAAATAAATATAAAAGATGGGACATGTCTACTGATCATTGTAGATAAGGAAAAATGAAAAATATCCACTTAATAAAAAAAAAAAAAACAGTTTTCTATCAAATTTGAGGTCAAATGACATAAATGTCCTTAAAATAAAGAAGTTAATTTTTTGGGTTAAATACAAAAATCAACCTAAAGTATGATTGTTTTTCAATTTGCAACCTAAATGTTTCTTTTTATCTGATTGCAACCCAAAATCTCTAGCTAAAGAGAAAATGACCCAAGGCTTGCTTAATTTGCCTTACAGAATCTTCCAAGTAAGATTTTTAGGTTCTGATGATTTTATATAACCTTTATTTCTTTTTTAATAATATATGTTTTATTTCTTGAATTTATTAATGGAGGCTCCTACTTTATGGGTTATATTGACTTCTTATAAATAGAGTTAAATTTTCACTACAATTCATTTTTAGAAATTACTTTTGTACAAAAGTTTTACAAATATTTAGGTTGTACGATTATATCATAATTCAGAAGTACTAGTTATATAGGAATTAAATAACCCATATCAAATGACACTTATTATTGAAATATATAAGTTATAAAATTAAATCAGACCATATATAAGATTATAAGCTATTGTATCATTAAACAAAATTAAGTACGTATGACATCTTTGTGCTATGAAAAAGGAATTTATGATCAATGAATGATTATATTCAATTTTTGTGTGGATATCATTATCATTATAAATACTTTATTCGATAAGAAAATAAAAATTACTCAATGGTTATTAATGATTGGTTTACATGCACAGTGATCGATATTGTAATTCTATTTAATAAATTTCTGTGTTACCAAGTGAAGTTTTCTGTGTGTTGTTCAACATCTTTATTCTTGTATTGTTAGAGAAAAATTCTTTTTCCTTAAGCTTTCTCTGAAATATGCCTCTATGAGATGTAACAAAGTAAAAATTTCTTTCGAGTTGGATTTCATAACATTTCGAGTTGAATTCACACATTTCATACATTCATTGTTGAGCCAGGTATGTTATGGTCGTAATAAATTTTGTACTGGAATTGTGTCAAACAGTTCCATCAATTTCAGCTCTTATTTTCAGTGAAAAATGCATATTTTGGGTGTATTGCATTTTACATCGTGAAGTATCTCCTAATATTTCTTATGAATTATTTTATCTTCATGGAATGATGATAAAATCATGGATGAAAATATTCGGAAATATTGCGATATTTCCCGATATTTCCATTTTTTCACGTAACCGATATAAAAATGGGGTACAATCGATATATCTCCGATATTTTAATTTTTCCACCCGGTAAAGAAACGAGAAATTTTGTCAAAATATCGGTAAAATATCGACGAAATATCGATTTAAATATCGGTGACTTCATAATACAATTTATAGGTAAATTAGGTGAAATATCGTGGAAATATCGACGAAATATCGATTTCAATATCAGTGACTTCATCCTACAATTTGTAGAAAAATAGGTGAATACAATTTGTAGGAAAATAGGTGAAATATTATGAAAATATGGACGAAATATAGATTTCAATATCGGTGACTTCATCCTACAATTTGTAGGAAAATAGGTTAATACAATTTGTAGAAAAATAGGTGAAATATCGGGGGAAATATCGACAAAATATCGATTTCAATATCGGTGACTTCATCCTACAATTTGTAGGAAAATAGGTTAACACAATTTGTAGAAAAATAGGTGAAATATCGGGGGAAATACCGACAAAATATCGATTTCAATATCGGTGATTTCATCGTACAATTTGTAGGAAAATAGGTGAAATATTTGGTAAATATCGACGAAACTACAATTTGTAAGAAAATAGGTGATACAATTTGTAGAAAAATGGATGAAATATTGGGGAAATATCGACAAAATATCGATTTCAATATCGGTGACTTCATGGGGAAATATCGACAAAATATCGATTTCAATATTGGTGACTTCATGTTACAATTTGTAGGAAAATAGGTGAAATATCGGGAAAATATACAAAATATCTATTTCGATATTGGTGGTTGAAAAAATATCGATAAATTTATGTACCGATATTTCCACGATATTGCCATAAAACTAAGATACCGATATTTTCATCGAAACCGAAATTTTCATCTTTGGATAAAATTAATTAATAGTGATGGATGATGATACTTCCCATGCTGCGGTGTCTGTACTCCGAGAAACATTAAACATGCATTTTAGAAATTAGAATATTATAGTGTGCATGCAGCGCAGACATTGAATTCCCAGCAGATTTTAGGAAGCTTCTACTTGCTTCCATTACTCCATATAAATACGGATGCATACATAGCTTTGTAATACACACTTTGAAATATACACATATATAGTTGATAATTCTTCTCTATCTTGCTTTTCTCTCTCTGATTCATCTTCTTTTCTTTGTTCTTCAACATAGAAGCTATATTTTGTTTAATACTCTGCATTGTGTTGATGGCCTACACAGAAAGTCATGTGGTCATGAGCAGTACGAGTATTTCCCCATTTCCCTCCTTGTTGGTCAGAGCGGCCGTTGAAGGAGGCGTAGTCGAACAAAACATCGGATAGAATAGTTCCTCCTGAATGTCAACCCAATCCACAAATACTCCGATTATAGAGAAGAGTGTGAATTCCCATGCATGCAGATGCAGACAATGAATTCCTTAGTTAGTTAGCTGATTATTATTGAGATATTTAAAATGTTAAAGAATCTTTTAGATATTAGGAAGCTTCTATTACTCCATATAAATAGGGATCATACATAGCTTTGTAACACATTTGAGATATACACATAGTTGATAATTCTTCTCTCTATCTTGCTTTTCTCTCTCTGATTCATCTCCTTTTCTCTATTCTTCAACATGGAAGCTATGTTTTGTTTAATCCTCTGCATTGTGATGATGGCCTACACCGAAGGTCATGTGGTCATGAGGAGTAGGAGTATTTTCCTCCTAGCTGGTCAGAGCAACATGCTGGCGAAGGAGGCGTAGTGAACAATACAATATGGGATGGAATAGTTCCTCCCGAATGTGAGCCCAACCCACAAATATTCCGATTAAACGCAAACTTGTCATGGGAGCATGGATTAAAATATCCGGAAATATCTGCGATATTTCCCATGATATACTTCGATTAAACGCAAACCTGTCATGGGAGCATAGCAAATATCCAAAAATATCTGCGATATTTCCGATGATATTTCCATTTTTTTACGTGATCGATATAAAAATGGGGTACAATCGATATATCTCCGATATTTTCATTTTTCCACATAACCAGTAAAGAAACGAGAAATTTTGTCAAAATATCGGTAAAATATCGACGAAATATCGATTTAAATATCGGTGACTTTATGTACAATTTGTAGGTAAATATGTGAAATATCGTGGAAATATCGATTTCAATATCAGTGACTTCATCCTACAATTGGTAGGAAAATAGGTGAAATATCTTACAATTTGTAGGAAAATAGGTGAAATATTAGGAAAATATCGACGAAATATCGATTTCAATATCGGTGACTTCATCCTTAGGAAAATAGGTGATTACAATTTTTAGAAAAATAGGTGAAATATTGGGAAAATATCGACAAAATATCGATTTTTTAATATTGGTGACTTCATGGTACAATTTGTAGGAAAATAGGTGATATATCGGGGAAATATCGACGAAACTACAATTTGTAGGAAAATGGATGAATACAATTTGTAAAAAAATAGGTGAAATATCGGAAAAATATCGATAAAATATCGATTTCAATATCGGTGACTTCATAGTACAATTTGTAGGAAATTAGGTGAAATATCGACGAAACTACAATTTGTAGGAAAATGGGTGAATACAATTGGTAGAAAAATAGGTGAAATATTGGGAAAATATCGACAAAATATCGATTTCAATATCGGTGACTCCATGGTTCAATTTGTAGGAAAATAAGTGAAATATCGGGGAAATATCGACAAAATATCGATTTCTATATTGGTGGTTTCATAAATATTGGTGGAATGTTGGGAAAATATAGGTAAATATTGTTAAATATGGGAAAAATATCGATAAATTTATGTACCGATATTTCCACCGATATCGATATTTCCACGATATTTCCATAAAACTAAGATACCAATATTTCCATAGAAACCGAAATTTTCATCTTTGCATGGGAGGAGGCACGAGAGCCTCTTCACCGAGATGTTAAAGACAACGGTGTTTGTGGGATAGGGCCCGGTATGTCATTTGCTAATTCATTGCTGAAGGGGACCTATGTCAAAGAGATCGGTTTGGTCCTTTGCGCTGTCGGGTTCATATATAACCTCTGGACCCTATGTCAAGGAGATCAGTTTGGTCCTTGCGTTGTTGGGTTCATATATAACCTCTGGAGTCATGGCAACTATCTCTACAATACTCTCTTGACTAGGACACAAGCTTTCTTGGTCCAAGGTGGAGCGATTGCGTTGTTGGGTTCATATATAACCTCTGGAGTCATGGCAACTATCTCTACAATACTCTCTTGACTAGGACACAAGCTTTCTTGGTCCAAGGTGGAGCGATTGAAGCCATTCTTTGGTATCACGGAGAGAGTGATTGTAATGACACTTACTGTTAGTGTTATTTATTTAACACTAATTAATTTTTCCTTTTTCTTTAACTTACCCAAATTAATTTATTTGTGATAGTTGAGATTTTTAAGGGATTGAATGATTTGATGTATCTCACAAGATTTGTTTGAAAGAGTCCAAGGGAACTAACGTTCCAGAAAATATGATTTCTTGTTCTCTTTGTATCTCTTTATTATCTTGCAGAAATGTGGGATAAAGAAAACGTGGAAGCAAGAGAAGGAAACGTAAAGTACATGGAAAAAGGAAGAGAAGGAAACGTGAAGTGGAGAAGTGCAAAGTGGAGAAGTGGCATATCTTGAAGATCATGGACATGGCATGAAGATGATGGAGATCATGAAAGATAATCCATCATCTACAGAGGTCTATAAATACCAGATCAACGTCTGCAGTAAGTAGAGCGAACAAGTGAGCAAGCAAGATAAGCAATCAAAGTTAAAGAGTGCAGTCTGATGTTGGCACATTTGTGAAAACATTTTCGTAGTAAATCCAATTTCTGAATTCTTCAGTTTGTAGGATTTCTTTGTAAACATTAGGAAGTTTGTCACATTCATAGAGCGTGAGAGAAAACCATAAAAGTGTGTGTTTTTCTAAAGAGAGTCTTTTGAGATCTCTTTAGGTCTTTTGTAATTACTCATCGAAGTAATAAAGTTTTGCTCTGCTAGCGTTCCACAAGTATTTTTATATACTTGTGGATAATTTCTCTGTTCTTTACTTCGTTTTTAAAAGTTCTAATTCCGCTGCTGTTTTGATTAATGTTATAACATTTGGGACAACATTAGTCTGTCTGTTTATTTTTGTAGGATATTCTGCCCTCCAGAACTTTTAATTGGCATCAAGAGCCTAATCACTCGACTTCGTACGTGATAGATCCTGTCATATACTCATGCAAGACATGGATTGGTGTAACCCTCAAGGAAAGTTGTTCGTGCTAGATGGATCGAACTACACTTATTGGAAGATCTGTACCCGTTCCTAGATAAAGAACCATTGGGTTTCAATGAGTGATGATGAAGATGAGGACGAATTTGAAGAAAGCCAGAATCAGTCCCCGATGCTTGCTGCAATCTGTAATGAGATTGTCAGTGAAAATGTTGCCGATGATGTGGCCACATTGATCGACACATCTGACAGTTACGATTTGTTCAATTTTTCTAACATAACATGTTTGAATGTTATGGATATAGATCCTCTTCCTGATGATGAGTTAAATTGTGATGAAGCTTTTGAAGAAATTCAAGAGTTTTATGCATCTTTGCTTAAAGAATGGAAGAAGCAATGTAAGCAAGTAGAAATTCTCTCCAAGGAAAATGATATTATGAGAGGATCCTTAGCCAAAATGGAGTCTGCTCTCATAAAGAAAGAAATGGAGCTTGACAAAGTCCAATTTCAACTAAATGAAGCAAAGGCTACCATTACCAAATGGAATAGTAGCACATTGAGAGTCAATGAAGTCTTGAAAGAAGATAAATCTGATCGAGCAGGTATTGGATTTAATTCTAAAGAAGGTCTTTCCAAATCTTTTTGGGGAAAATCAAGCTAAAACTATTTTTGTGAAAGAGAAATCTAAAAGTTTTGTTGAATCCCCTAAATCTGGTTGTAGAAAGAGAAAATTTGTGTGTCATTACTGCTACCGTCAATGACATATAAGACTATTCTATTTTAAACTGAAAAATGATCTGTCCAGTAACAGAATGTTGTCTGAAATGTTGCCTAACATTTCGAACAACATTTCTGACCAGAAAAGAAAAACAGTCTTGAAACAAGTTTGGGTTACAAAAACTCCTGTTGTTTGCAATATTGTATACACTGCTTTGAGAACTAACCTTGCAGGTTCGTGGTATTTTGATAACGGTTGCTCTCGACACATGACGGGAACAAAGAGGTACTTCAAAGATTTTGTACCACTTGTTGATGGTTATGTTACTTATGGTGGAGGAGCCAAAGGGAAAATCATAGGTAAAGGAACTCTTGATGTGACAGGTTTTCCAAGTCTTAAAAATGTTTTGTTGGTAGATGGACTTATGGCTAATCTAATTAGCATAAGCCAATTGTGTGATGACAATTTGGAGGTAAAATTCAATAAAAATTCTTGTGAAGTTTATGATCAATCTAATCTGTGTGTAATGACAGGTACAAGATCTCATGATAATTGCTATCTTGTTAGAGAAAAGGTCACATGCAACAAAGCTCAATTTGATGACACAATTTTGTGGCATAAAAAATCAGGACGTGTGAATGTTCGCACCCTTTAAAAGTTGATGAAGTTTGGAGCTGTAAGAGGTTTACCTGATCTTAAACATAAAGATAAAGTAGTCTGTGGTGACTGCTTAAAAGGTAAACAGACTCGTGTTCCCCATAATGTTGTCACATCTGACGGAACACATGCAGGTACTGTTCACTGTTTTGAACTCTTACATATATGGATCTTATGGGTCCAGTTGAGGTAGATAGTCTTGGAGGTAAAAGGTATTCTTATGAGATTGTTGATGATTTTTTCCGTTTTACATGGATTTTCTTTTTACGAGAAAAATCTGAAACATTTTCTTACTTCAATGTGCTTTATGCTCAAATAAGAATAACCTTTTCTTCCAAAATTTTGAGAATTAGATCTGACCATGGAAAAAAGTTTGAAAATAGTTTCTTTGCTAATTTTTGCGAAAAGAGGGGAATTTTTCATGAATTTTAAGATCCAAAGACCCCTCAACAAAATGGGATTGCGGAAAGAAAGAATCGAACTTTGTAAGAGATGGCTAGAGTAATGTTAAGCTCTAAGAATTTGTCTAGAAGATTTTGGGCTGAGGCCTTAAACACTGTATGTTATATAGGGAATCAAGTTTTCCTTAGGCCTGGTTGTAAAATAACACCCTATAAAATTTTGAAAGGAAAGAAACCAAATCTTAAATATTTTCATATTTTTGGGTGTTTGTGTTATGTGCTAAATGATAGAGATCATCTTGCTAAGTTTGATTCCAAAAGCGATAAAGCTATCTTTCTTGGATATTCCTCGAATAGTCAAACATATCGTTTGTATAACTTAAGAACAAGGAGTATTCAAGAATCTGTCAATGTAGTGTTTGATGATTTCTCTAATCTTGTAGGAAAATCTTATGAAGATATGGTGATAGATTTAATGGAAAAACTGTCTGTTGCTGATGCAAAAACGAACACACCAGATGTTGTTCCCAATGTGCCAACATTTGACAACACATCTGGTAATATTGTTGATATAGTCGAAAGTGATGATAAAATCCATGATCCTGTTAGAAGAGATCCAGCTGCCCGGATCAGAAAGAATCACCCTACCAACCAGGTGATAGGGGGGAGTTCATGAAGGCATGAGAACTCGAAGAAAGGAACCTATAAACTATAAAGACATGGTAAGATATGTTTGTATGACAACCACATACGCTGAGGTAAAACATCTTGTTTTGTGTCTTTAATTGAGCCCAAAAATGTGGTGGAAGCTTTAAAAGATGAATTTTGGATTCAAGCTATGCAAGAGGAGCTTGAACAATTTACCTGAAATGAGGTATGGACTTTAGTTCCAAGACCTTCAAACACCAATGTAATTGGAACTAAGTGGATTTTCAAAAATAAAACTGATGAATCGGGTAATATTGTTCGCAATAAAGCTCATCTTGTAGCTCAAGGCTATACACAAGTCGAAGGTATCGATTATGACAAGACCTTTGCACATGTGGCTAGAATTGAGTCTATAAGACTTATGCTTGCAATAGCATGTCGTCTTAAAGTTACTTTGTACCAAATGGATGTTAAAGGAGCCTTCCTTTATGGATATTTGGATGAGGAAGTCTATGTTGAGCAACCGAAAGGCTTTGAAGATCCATTTCATCCGAATCATGTGTACAAGCTTGATAAAGCTTTGTGTGGGCTAAAACAAGCACCTCGTGCTTGGTATGGTAGGTTGGCCAATTTCTTACTCAATTTTGGATTCATAAGAGGTGAGGCCGATCGTACCCTTTTTGTTAAAAGAGATGGTAATGATATAATGATAGCTCAAATTTATATTGATGACATAGTCTTTGGTTCCACTTTGCAAGAAAGTTTGGATGCTTTTGTTAATGCTATGAAATCAACATTTGAAATGAGTATGATTGATGAACTCACATATTTCTTGGGTTTGTAGGTTAAACAATCGAATGAGAAAATAAAAATTAATTAAGAAATCAGAAACACAAAAATTCCCCAACTTAACTAAAAAACGCAAAAAATAACTCATTACCAAATTCAACCCTAATCCTCAATCAAAGAATACCCACAACCTCAGTTATGGCTAATGCGTGCGGGGGTGAGAGGATTGGAGATCGAGGGGAAGTTTATGAAGTTTATGGCAATCGATGTTCACTTGATTTCTTAATTTTTTATTTACTCTATTATGATGGGTGAGTGTATAACAACCACCTATGGAAATTGTAAAATCTGGTGAAAATAGGATTAAAATTAGACAAATTTTGCAATTGTAGTACTAAAATTGAAGTTTTGAAATAATTAGGACTAAAATCGGAGACAAGTCCTTAGACGGGACCAAAAATGATTTTTTTTCCTAATACGAATTAGATATTTTAAGTCGAATCGAACTCTAACTCTACTTTAAAGTTCAATTCGAATTCGAGCTTGACAATATTTGGCTTGATCAATTTGGTTTATTTACATCCATATTGGGGAGTATTTAAGCCGATAATATTTTTTCCCTTGATATTCTCATCCTTTAACATTAGACAAATCAAACAGTTACAATATGCGTTTGTTGAAAGTTTGAAACAAGAGTGAGTCCCATATAAAATCGTCTCATGAATCTCATCCCATGTGACGGGTCGGGTTATAAGAAAATATGTGAATTCTATGGGAATATTATGTAATATTTTTTTAGTGAGTCTTATGTGAGACTGTCTCACAGATTATCTTACGTAAGACAGTTAAACCCACAACCCATACTCCACAATTCACATATAAATTTGTGAAAATGGGTTTGTTTTGTGGGTCAAAAGGATCCGTCTCACGGAATTTATCCATGAGACCGTCTCACACAAGTTTTTGTGATATTTTTTTGTATATCAGGTGAGGTAATACTTTATATTACAAGATCCAATAGAAAGTATGTATTACATTTGTTTTGTATTAGGTAATAATTTTCTATATACGAGGTAATACTTTGGTATTATGAGATCCATGATGTGGGTCGGATCAAGTCGTTCATTAAAAGATAACATGGATCAAATTCTTTTCCCTTACTCGTAGGCCGTCATGTAATATGTAAAACTTTATCTGTATTCTATAATACTTATCTGTATATCAGATAATATTTTTGTATTATGTACATTACTATATAATATTACTAGTATAGGGCCCGTGTAATACACGAGATTTAATAAAAAAAAATTAATTTTGTGAAGTTAAAAAAATTTAAATATCATTTACACAACAAAATTAAATTTATGATTTAGTGAATATATCATCTAATTTAGCATTAAATATAATAAAATATGATCAAATAATTATTTAATTATCAAAATATGTGTTGCATTTGTAGATGATCATTTAAAAAAATTATTATTATTATTTTGAAAAGAATATACATTGCTATACCTATTATATAATTCAACCCACCCACCATTTTCTTTTAGTTTACTTTTTATTGTTTATATTTGTAACAACTCTCAACTTTTATTTTTAATTAAATGATAAAAAATGAAAGTTAAATTTTCACAAATAAATTCCATAATTTATTTTAAAGCATATATTCAAAATATTATTTGATTTCAATAATTAATAAGTTTGAATAATAATTTTCAAGTTGCCTACCTTTATTTTAATTTTTTTTTCTTTTGTATCTACTTATATTTTTTCTTTACATTTTTTAATTTAACAAATTTCAAATATATAATAATATCTACCATTGAACTCTAGCATATGTAATTTAGATAAATCTAATTACTATTTCTATATTATTTATTATTTAGTAATAATAATATTAATTTCTTACCAACATTAAATTTGTAGCAATTAATTAGCATATTTAATATGAAAACAATGTAGGCTTGCCATGTGGCATTCTTGGTCCTTCTTATATATATATAAAGATTTATATCATAAATATAATTTCTTATAAGTATTACCTAATACACACAAAAATATTAATACGTGACCCTGAGTTGATCGATCCATTTCACAGAATAGGATGAGTGAGACAGTCTCACCCAAGACTTCGCCGTGAAACAAATACAGTATTCGATAAAAAAAATCATTTAATAGCTATTATGATTAGGTTAGATGCACAATGATAATATATAATTGACAAACTTAACCTGTTGCCATAGTAATATAATCCCACACTTGAATAGCTCTTTTCCTGATCTCACATTCATTTGCTTTATTGCAACAACTTTGCTTTTGGAGATCCCAAACCAATACGTCAAAAAAGCAGTATGAGTTATAATTTTGAATAACGTTAATGGGACAATCATTGAAGATTGTATGGTTTAGTGCAGGCTCTCCAAGTTGCTGACAAAATATGGCATTAGCAACCTGAGCCCTACATTCTGTTCTCATTTTCTGAGGGCACTTTTCTTGGCTGTAGTCTCTATCCTCAACAAGGCTTGAACCTGAAATGCAGCTTTCTGGAATCGACTTCTTAATTGCTTCTGATCCATCCACCATTGCTCCACAAATTATGAAAAATATTATTGTCATCATTTTTAACATTTTTGTTTTTTGTAAGTTTATTTTATACAGGCCTGAATTCTTCTCTTTTGAGCAATATATAAGTTATAAACTGGCATAAGCTTTTTATGAGAGTTGGATAAAGTTGTAAATGTTCATAACAACTCAATTAAATCACTTGAACTGAAACATATGCACACATTGAATGCTATCTAGCTTGTTAACGTATGAAATGAATCCTAGCTAGAGATAAAGATATATGTTTATAATAAATTTTATATTAGATCATAACTATTTATGACAAATTAGATTATGATCATTCAAATTTAATTGGCTTTTTAAACTGTCTCTTGCGATTTTAAAGACGGTTAATTAAATAAGTATCTTAATAATTACTTTAGTTTTCATTTTATTTTATTCCAAAATTTATCTTACCTTTAATATTTCAAACTGTTTCTAAAATTTATCTTACGAAGTTATTCTTCTACAATTTATCTTAAGGTGCACGGATCCAAATATGTGCACAACAATACTATTATATCATATGAAGTAATACTGTTATATTATATGAGTGATACTGTTATATTATATATAGTTTTAACAATATTACTCATATAATATAATAGTATTACTTCATATAATATAACGGTATTTGTTGTGCATAGATCTGGATTTGTGCACCTTATGCACAAGAGTGTCACTCTTTTCTAGCGAAAAGTCTCATTGTGAGCGTCGTCATTATAAGACCTATCGTTAGTTGAAATTTGCACCAAAACAAAATATTGTTAAAGAATTTTAGCAGAATTTTTTAGGGAAAATTTCATTTTTTAGTCCTACCCTAGAGACCGTGTCTGATTTTGGTCATGTTAATTTTTTATTTTTTATTTTAGTTTTTTTATTGAAAATTTTGTCCAATTTCAGTCCAATTTTGGTCCTGTTAATTTCCGATTTTCAATTTTAGTTTTTTAATTGAAATATTTGTTCAATTTCAATTTCAATCATTTTTTCGCCGTATTTTGCAATTTCCAAAGATTTTGCCGCGAGTGAGATACAAACCCCAAATTTTTCATTTTCCAATCAATTAAAATGATCTGACAATTTTGTGCGTATGTGGCAAATCATTTTACAATTTCTTGGCCAAATGATGTCAAATAATTATTTCTACATTGCCACATCTTTCAGTATAAATAAATAAATAAGAAAAAAATCTCATTACAGAATAAATAAATAAGAAAACAAAATTATTCAAGAAAAAAAAAAAGAACATATAACAAAAAGTGAAAATCTATCCCCATATCACAAGAACATAGAAATAAAATAAATCTATCGCCAAATCACAAGAACTCTAATCTTTAAATTCCCCAAATCTTTAGATGGCAAGCAAATAAACTTGTCTCTCTCTCTCTCCTCTAATCCTACAGAAAGAGAAATTTTGCTGAAATAATTTGAAATTTGAACAATTCTTCTTCCGCCATTTGTTGTGATGGAGATTGCAGGCCCTTGGGTTTCTTTAGTCGGAGTAATCATCTTGATTGTTTGGTCAGCTCCGAATGTCCATTACAGATACTGTCATACTTTTTGATTCTGAAGTATAGCTGGACGGTGGACGTGTGCGGGTCGGGTCGGTCCGGTTAAGCCCGGATCAGCGCTCATATATATATATATATATATATATATATATTTTTTTTTTTTATTTATGCCATTACCTTTATATAGGAATAATATAACATTTATGTTATATTAGTATTATACAAATATATCATAATCTTTAAGTGAATAATTTAGACTTTTTTAGTATAAAAATTTATGTCATATAGCTGAACATTTATATTATAATAATTTAACTTTTACGTTATATTAGTATAACATTTGTGTAAAAATATCATAACATTTATGTGCTTAAAGAATAACATAACGTTAACAGAAAAGTTAAATTATTATGCATAAATGTTACATTATTACAACATAAAAGTTTTAAAAATGTATTATAGGTATGCAATACTAAAAAGGTTATGCAAACAAGGTTATGTAAACATAACTAAAAGGTTAGGTAACCATTACAAAAAGGTGGATTTTGAAGATCTTATATATGATTTGAGATTATATAGGGTAAGATTATAGTGATATGTCTTGTCACATTGGGAATTGTAGAAAAAATAGATTTTTTTTTTGTGAATTATAGAAAAAATAAATGTTTTTATTGAGTGTTGTAAAAAAGTAGGATATAGACAAAGATTTTTAAATCCTCCAATATCCCATAACAAACAAGGATTGTGATTTTGACTATCCTAAACTAGATGGGCACATCCCAATCCAAACATACCCTAAATGACATGACGGATTATGTGACATTTTTAACTAGTAAATAATACAAAAAGAATTGTCACATGTGAAAAATTTTTCCACATAAACATAAATGATCGGAAATTATGGAATTTGGGGCATGTGTACGTCACTCGCCGAAAATTGATCGGAAAATACAAATTAAGGTTTAAAAAAAAAATTCCACATGGAAAAAAAAGCCACGTAGGCGTAAAGTGATTGAAAACAATGAATTGAGGGCGAGTCTCACTATTCGGAAATTGATCAGGAAATTGAAATTCCGACAAAAAAAAGGACTTAAATTGAACAGATTTTTCAATTGCAGAACTAAAATTGATGATAGTAAATTAACAAGATTAAAAATGGACAACGTCTCTAGGGTAGGATCAAAAATAAATTTTTACCTATAACAGTTAAGTATATCTTTAGCTCCAGAGGGGATCCTCTAATTAAATATAGCAGTTAGAACTCATTTAATAAGTTATGCAAGTTTTTGATATATGTTTCGATTCATGTGATTAAATTGAGTTGTTATGAGTTTTTTAAACTTCATTGAACTCTTATAAAAAGGTGATGCCAGTTTATAACTTATATTGCTCAAAAGAGAAGAATTCAAGCCTATAGAAAAGTAAAGAAAATGTTGATTATAATGTTTGTCATAATTTGTGGAGCAATGGTAGATGGATCAGAAGCAATCAAGAAGTCGTGTCCAGAAAGCCTTTCCGGTTCAAGAATTGTTAAGCATGAAGACTACACCCATACCAAATATGAGTGCCTTGAGAAAATGAGAAGAGATTGTAAGGATCAGGTTGCCAATGCCATATTCTGTCAGCAACTTGGAGATCCAGTTAACGAAACAATCATCAATGATTGTCCCTTAAACGTTGTTGAGAATTATTTCATAAACTGCTTTTTTGACGATTTGGTTCCAGAACTCCAAAAGCAAAGTCGTTGCAACAAAACCAATGAAACTGAGATTAACGAAAGAGCTAGTCAAGTATGGGATTATATTGTGGAGGAAGCAGGATTTTATTAATTGGAATCACTATATCGATCAGTACTGTATGCATGTGTAAACTAATCATTAATAACCATTGATCAGTGATTTTTGTAATCAAATAAACTATTGGTTTCACATATATATACATATGGTCACTGTTCGATTTGCCTAATGTTTAAGGATGAGAATAATAAGGGGTGGACAATTTTATCATTTAACTTTGAAAATTCGAAAATTTAGACTAATTTTAGCCTGAAAGGCCAAATTGGGCAATCAAGCCTTAATTTTGGGCTATTCGGCCCAATTTGCTAATTACGTGCCGACAATTTTATCCTTTACCTTTTAAGCTATTTTTTTTATTTTACTTTTTTTAATACTCTTGCATTATTTTTAATGTCATTTAGTAAAAATTATTAAATTTGGCCCAATAGCCAAAAATTAGCGATTTGAGTCCAATTTAGCTTTTCGGGCTGAAATTGACCTAAATTTCGGACTTTTAGAAATTGAAGGATACAACTATCAGCCCGAAAAGTTAATGGTCAGAATTACCAAACTCAATAATTATTGGGTAAAAAAGATATTAAACTCGATTTTTGCCCATAACATATATTCAGAGCTCTAATTATAATCATTAGTTGCATTTGAATATTAACATTGCTTTAGTCTTGTAAACCTAATTGGTGTTAATTGTTGATTGAAATGACATGACCCGTTTTAATTGCAAGTGCTTATTTGTGCAGACATATATGAGTTCAGTTCAATTTTTACACGTGCAGTTATTATACCAATTCTGAAATATAAAAGAGCATCACTTGGGGGATTAATTCTGATATTTTTGGTGGCAAATTGATGTTTTTGGTTGGAAAATTTTACTATTAGTAGTAAATTTGGTGGCAAATTGATGTTTTGGTGACAAATTTGTTACGAAGGGTTGGAGATGGTCTAATAGAATCTTATGTAGTATAGAATTTAAAAATATAATACAACTCAACCATATTCAGAGTTATAAATAAATTATGACTCTAGATAACAACGTACAAATAAATATAATAGACAAATCACAATCCTTAAAAACAAAAAAAAAAATTAAATAAAGGACATTCAGATCACAATCACATGAAATTTGTGAAATTACAAGATTATCCTTTAAACTATAACTCAATGAAGGTTATAATAGATAAAACATCTGTTAAAGAAACTTTTGTAATAATAAAATCGATAGATAGATGTTGATGAAGATAGTGGATGGATTCACGTGAAACTTAGTAATAATAAGTGTTAAATGGTCGGAACTAAGACATATAAAATAGCAAGAATCTTATTGTACTCAAGTTTAAATTAACTAGAGTGAGTTTTATATGAGATCGTATCAAAAATCTAATTATGTGAGATGAGTCAATTCACAATCCACAATTCATATATATATATTCATATATATATATATATATATATATATATATATATATATATATATATATTATTTATAAAAATGAATTTGGTTTATGAGTAACAATGGACGTCCGTCTTTAAATAACTATCACCGTCTCATATAAGTTTTCGTGAATTAACCAATAGACGAAAAAGACAAAAAAAAAATTTATGTAACTCATTATCAAAATCTCTAGCAAATTAGTACATGACCTAAGACTTGCTTGATTTGCCTTACATGATCTTCCAAGTAAGTATTATTTATAGCTTCTGATGATTTTATATAAAGTTAATCTCTTTTTTAATAATACATGTTTTATTTTCTTGAATTTATTAATTGTTTTCTTGACGAGGCTCTTATAACTTTATGGGTTAGATTGACTTCTTATAATTATAATTAGAGTTAAATATCACTTTAATTTATTTTTAGGAACCATCACTTTTGTACAAAAGTGTTTACAAATATTTAGGTTGTACGATTATATTATAAGCACTAGATATATATAGGAATTAAATAACCCATATCAAATGATACTTATTATGAAATAATATATACTTATACAATAAAATAAAACCATGTATAGGATTACGATCTATTGTACCATTAGACGAAATTAAGCACGTACAACACTTTTGTGGATATGGAAACGAACTTCTGATCGATGAATGAATATATTCAATTTCTATGTGGACATCGTCATCATTATAAATTATGGAAACGAATTCTTGACATGTGCCAATCTATACGTATGGTCTTTAATATTGGATTTGGTCATGGTCACTTTCTTTGTAGCAATTGAATTTGGTGCAAAAACTTCAATTATTGTGTTTTTTTTTTCACACTTAAAAAAGAAGAAGTAAATAGCATTAATTTTATTTTGCTTTCTCAGGATTTTTAGTGTCTTATAAAAATCATTTCACCAATTTACCTAAACAAAAGCGTAGGTAGTAAATAATGGGTATTCATGATTTGGCAATTTATGGAAACAACAAATTAAAAACCCAATCTTTTCATTTATGGCTTATAGCTATACATTCCAAATTTGGTCACCAAATTCATGAATATGTTTCTTTCATCCCTAGCCACCCATCTTTATGCTTAAAGTGTAACTATAAATTTATAATTTTGATATTTACAATAAAATTAATTATGAAAATAAGGAATGATTAAAACCCATTCCTACAATCACACATTATATGATCCCATGTGCACGGTTATAATATGTAGGTATAGTAAATTTTCACCAAATTCAGAGGTTTGTTTCCTTATGGAAACAATTTCTTTTTTACCATTGAATTTTTTTAAATATTATTCTTCACTACATCTTTGTCTAACGCATTTTTCTGTTCTATCATTTTCTGAAAATGATTAATCTAAATAATTTTAATCCATTTTACAGAATCCTGTTTTCATATAACTCTAATATTTTGATCCCATTATCCATTTTACATAAATTAGTGTACACCAAATAATAAACACATACATATTTTCAAAGGAAAAATTAGGTATGTATTTTCATTTATTTGTTTAGTCCTTACTGCTTACACTCGTGGTTTCGTATAAAACACAAAATGTAACCAAAAAAATATATATATATCGAATTGCAATCTTAATTAAGAGTTTTAATCACCAATGATCAAATGAAATTTGCTTATATCACTCCAATCAAATGGTATACAACATTTTCTCATATGAACTATACATTGACAATTTTTTGTTTTTTTTTGTATAAATTAAGTTTGAAATGTTTCAATTTATCTTATATGAACATTTGATGCATTTTACGAAAATCCTAACTGCACACGTGTTCATTAGGATTTTTTTGATATTGTTAACCGCATAAATTTTTTTAATTCATATAAAAAAGTGGAACGTTTCAAAATTTATACACAAAAGTATCAAATCACGTATAATTCAGATAAAATAGTGTTTTTAATCCCTAATTAAATGATTTTTTTTTTTTTATGAAAAATAATATCCATGAAATTCTGTCCTTGTATATTTCAGAATTGGTATGATAAGTGCACGTGTTAAAGTTGAACCAAACTCATATATGTCTACACAAATAAAGATGTGTGTATGAATAGTATCAAAGGGTGCTTATTAACTATATAAATATGGAATCAAGATTCTTTGTGTGCGTTTCTCTTATAATAACTAAGTATAACAGTAATATACTAATATGTGTTATTTATACAAATAATCATATGTCCTTACACTTATTTTAATTTTGATCTTTCTCAATGCACTTATTCTGAATGTACTCACTTATTTTCATTTTGCTTATTATTATTATTTTTTTCTTTCATTGTGATCTTTTTTTCTCTGCATTTATTCCAAATTCCGTGATCATTTATTTATTTATTAAATTTATCAAACAAGTGCAGAAGAATATGATCAAAACAAAAATAGCATAAAGTTGGTAAATGATCAATTTATTTTTAAAAAAAAATCATGAATGAAAAAAAAATGCAAACTTAAGTAGCCAAAATAAATATAAAAGATGGTACGTGTCTACTGATCATTGTAGAAAAGGAAAAATGAAAAATATCCACTTAATAAAAAAAAAAAAAAAACAGTTTTCTATCAAATTTGAGGTCAAATGACATAAATGCCTTAAAATAAAGAAGTTAATTTTTTGGGTTAAATACAAAAATCAACCTAAAGTATGATTGTTTTTCAATTTGCAATCTAAACTTTTTTTTTTTTTTTATCTGATTGCAACCCAAAATTTTGAAAATTTTCAAATTACAATCTAAACATCTTTTTATTCAACAACTTTTCCGGTGAAATGCGCAATACGTGATTTTCAAAATCTCTAGCAAAAGAGAAAATGATCCAAGGTTTGCTTAATTTGCCTTACAGAATCTTCCAAGTAAGATTTTTAG